>PVKU01016204.1:0-15456 GCA_004027475.1 Anoura caudifer | reverse complement strand
GAAAGAATACATGGAAAGAATTCTACAAATAATATTTACTTTACCAAGTATAAAATTAGCATAGAATTGGTACATACAAATAAAAACATTTTATGACATTATTCTTCCATTATTATCTTTAATAATAAAACATTTTATGACAGTATTCTTCCAACTCCTGAAGGAATACATGGAAAGAATTCTACAAATAATATTTACTTTACCAAGTATAAAATTAGCATAGAATTGGTACATACAAATAAATAATAATATGAAAATATAATGAAAGAGAAAACTCTTGTTATAGTTGCAAAAATAAAATAAAATAAAATTCCCACACATATATGTAATAACAATGTGCTACAATGGGTGAGGAAAATTACAAAACACTCCTAAGATACTGAAGTTGACCTGAAAAAAATTGGAAGATGTGCCACACTTAGAGATTGGAAGTCTCAAGATCCAAAGATATCAATTCTTCCTACGTTTACTTATAAATTTAAGATCAATCAATAAATATGCCTTTAATTTATTTTCTAGAACTAGACAGACTAATTATAAAGCTTGGAGTTAAACATGAATAGCCAGGAAAACCCTAAAGAAAGAACAACATGTAGGAAGTTACCTTCAAGATATGAAATATTATAAAGCTTCTGTAATTCTGCAATTCAAGCTTCTATTCTATAAATTATGAATAGATTGACAGACCAGTAGAACACAATGGGAAACAAGAAATAGCCCAGGTGCCTATGAAACTTTGTATAGAATGAAGGCAACAGCTCAAACCCATGGGGAAAAGATGGACATTTTATAAATGGCAATAGAACCACAGGATGGTCTTCTGGAAAAATATATAGTTGGATCCATTCTTCACACCATACACTGGGAAAATTTCTAAAATGACCAGATATTGAAATATAAAAAAATGAAACCATAAAATCACATTACAATAAAAATGAGTGACTTTCATGATAACCTAAGAGGAGAGAAAATATTTCTAACTATCATTAAAATACAAGAAACAATAGAAGAGTTATAAATTTAATTTAAAAATTTTTATTATAAGAACTGTCAAAAGCCAAATCACAAATTAGAGGACATATGCAACTCATACCTCAAGCAGAAAGCTATTATACCCAATATACAGTCCTCCTAAAAATTGAGAAGATCAAAATCCAGCAGAAACACGAGGAAAAGATATAAAGAGACAGTCCATAAAAGAAGTAGTAATACCAACAGTCATTAAATTCATGAAACCATCTCCCAGATTTCTTAAAATTAAAGAAATGCAAATTGTAACAATACTTAATCACTACTTCTCACCTAACAGGATGGAAATCTAAAAAATTCTGAGAATATACCACTCTGAAGAGACTGTAAGAAAGTAGGCACTACCATTTATTGCTGAGGGGGAAAATAAATGTCAATTCCTCCTCCCCTAACACAAAATCCATTGTCAATACAACCCCATTCAAAATTGAAGCAGGTTCTTTTGTAGGAATTTACAAGCTGATTCTAGAATTCATATGGAAATTCACAGGTCCTAAAGTAGCCAAAACAACTTTGAAAGAGGTGAATGAAATCCAGGACTTATACTAACTGATTTCAAAAATTATTATAAAGCTACAGTAATCAAAACTGTAGGATACTGGCATCAATATAGACAAGTAGATGAAAATAAGCACACACAAATAGAATCAACTGGTTTTTAACACAAGAAAAAGAATAATCACTGGACATTTAGGTGCAAATAGACACATACCCCAAAACCACATTTGGATCCATATGCAAAAATTAACTAATAAAATTTCCACATTGTTCTTCTGGCCTCAGCAAGAACAGTAAAGAATTTCTTAATTAGGACATAGCACTAACAATGAAAGGCAGAGTTGATAAATCAAACTTCATTTAAATTAAAAATATTAGCTATCAAAAGACATCATTTAAGAAAAGTAAGTCATAGTCTGGGGAAGATAACCAGGGAGAGGAAGATGACTGAGTATGTATGCATGTATTATCCACTGATACACATATATCATCTATACATGCACGAACACAAACATATACACTTATATAGACTACATGTGCATTTTAAAATTCCTTCAATACAATAGGAAAACAACTAACTACCCTATTTTTTAATGAACAAAAGACATGAATAATTACTTCAGAGATGATGTCCAAGCAGCCAGTAAATATGTAAAAAGGTGTCCAACATCACTACTTACCAGGAAAGAAAGTTAAACAAAAAGGCATTTCACTGTCCATACCAGAATAAAAATACATTTTTGCGTACAGTATAAAACAGGGATAAAGTAAAACTACCAAGGGTTAACAAGGATGTAGAGCAATTGGAATCTTCCAGCATTGTTGACAGCAATGCAAATTGAATCAGATATTAGAAAACAGTTTGGCATTTTTTTCTTGATTTTTGCTTCTGCTGTTTCATTGTTGGTATACAAAAATGCGTTTAATTTCTGGATATTGACTCTGTATCCTACTGTTTTGCCAAATTCATTTAATAGGTCGAGCAGTTTTTTGGCCAAGTCCATAGGATTTTCTATATACATTATCATGTCATCTGCAAACAATGACAGTTCTGTTTCCTCCTTTCTGATTTGGATACCTTTTATTTCCTTTTCTTGTCTGATCACTGTGGCTAAAATTCCAATGCTAGGATTATATCCTCAGAACCCTGAAACACCAATCCAAAAGAACCTATGCACCCCAATGTTCATAGCAGCGCAGTTTACGATAGCCAAGTGTTGGAAGCAACCTAGGTGCCCATTAGTAAACGAATGGATCAAAAAACTATGGTACATTTACACAATGGAATTCTATGGAGCAGAAAGAAAGAAAGAGCTCCTACCCTTTGCAACAGCATGGACGGAACTGGAAAGCATTGTGCTAAGTGAAATAAGCCAGGCGGTGAAAGACAAATACCATATGATCTCGCATTTAACAGGGACCTAACCAACAAAATAAACAAGCAAAATATAACCAAAGACACTGAAATACAGAACAGGGTGACAGTGACCAAAGGCGAGACGGGAGGGAATTTCAAGGGAAAGGGAGAAGACTTTACAGGAGCAAGTATAAAGGACACATGGACAAAAACTAGCAGGGGTGGAAATGGGAGGGAGGGTGGGAAGGGCTAGGGGAGTAGTCTGGGATGGGAGTAAAAGACAGAAAGCTGTACTTGACCAATAATTAAAATAAAATGAATTTTTAAAAAAAGAAAACAGTTTGGCAGTGATGTTTATAAAAGCTGCACTTAAGCCTACTCTATTATCCAACAGATCCACATATAACTATAATCCAAAACAAATATTTGTTTATTCAATCAAAATACACCTTCAAACTGTGTCTAAAGATTTTATCAATGATAGGCAAAAACTTGAAACTATCAAAGTTTATTAACAGGTTAAATAATTGTATATTCATGTGATGGAATACTATGCAGCACTATGACATAACCTACCCATATACACTGCTATATGGATGTACATGACAGGCTTTATGAGGAAGAAAAGAAGCCAGAAACAATCGAGTACCAGTTTATATGAAGTTCAAATACAGACAACACTCTACAATGACAAAAGTCAGAAGAGTGGATAGCTGTGGGGGATGGGATGGAGAGCAGGTTGTATTTATTGGAAAGATGCAAGAGGAAACTTTCCAAAGTAGATGGAAATGTTGTCCATCTTGATGTAGGTTGTAGTTATGTATTCATGTGCGAAAGTTTAAGGAACTATACAGTTCAGATGTGTGCACTTTGCTATATGAAAGTTAGGGCACCACATTTTCAAAAGGAGGTTTCTGTTTTCTTTCATGACCTACATTGAACAGCACACTCAGTATGCCAACCCCAACTCCTAAATTCTAGGTTCCTAAATTCAGGTACCCACAGGGGCTGACACAAAAAATACCCCTTTCATTACATAAATATCTTTTAATACCAAATAATGAGCATGTAATTCTGTAACATAATAACATCATACTCCAGCAAACCATATGACACTTTAGGTGAAAAGTTCAAATTGCTGTCCATCTCGTGTGAGACATTCACATACCCTACCAACCACACGCAATGGCACTGCTTCTGCTGGACCCTGTATTTCCTCTCATCTCAATCCTCCCTTTACAAGCTTATTCTTTTCCTTTTGGCAGCATTGAACAGAATCAAAAAGCAGAACTCAACAGAGTTATTTCCATTAGGATGTAGGGGAAAGTTATTCAAATTTCCCCTATATCCTAATGGAAAGGACTTTCCTAAGAAACAGCCCAGTAAGTGAACATATTTCCCCAGCACTTCATTTGTCATTGCTTCTCAAAGAAATTTTAACAATAGTAGTGAGTTTACACAAAAATTGTTCTTTTGATTTTTAACACAAAGCTCTACATCCCATTTCATAATATGGTGGCTTTACGAACTTATCCTGAGATCAGCATCTCTTACCCATATGCGTCTATTATTAGAATATCGAGGCTATCTGCGATGCCTGAAAATTCCATAGCAGTTGCCTCTCCTAATAAGCAGCAGCTTGGTGCTGCCTGAAAGGTGAACATGGACCCAGGGCCAGATAGTGCTCTGTGACATCCTCTAGACCAGTGTCATCCAATGGAAATATAATCAAAGCCATCTATAAATTCTAAACTTTCTAGTAGATACTTTAAAAACAGATAGATTCATTTTAATGGTACATTTTATTTAACACGATATATCCTAAATGTTATCATTTCAACATGTAATCAAGTAAAAAAGTATCCATGAGGTTATTTTTCATATTCTTCAAAGACTGGGTGTGTATTTCTCACTTACTTAGCCCACTTACAGTATGTCTCCATTTGGATGTCCCCATTTCAGTTGCTCAATACCATACATGACTAGTGACTACCAGATCAGATAGTGCAGCTCCCAATGACCTTGGACCATAACCATGATAACCCTTGAAATGAGACCCCAAATTCTGTCTCATCCTTGAAATAATATGACGCCTCCATTCAGCATCCTTCTCCCCTATAAAACTACATTTCTCTTCCCAGGAAGTCCTAATTCACTCACCCACATCCCTGGTGCTCCACTCACCAATTCGGTGGTACCCATACTTGCCTTCTGAGAAACCTAACACACTATCCATTTACACACTAAAAAATTCATCAGACACTGATCTTGTCATTTTGCCAAGACCAACTCAACAAAATTATTCACGTCCTATTCTCTTGCAAAATGTGATGTATTAGAATTATGTTGTGCAAGTACCATGAAATTACTTACAATCCATTTTTAATTTAGGTGGTCTAGGTCAACTAGCATGTGAAATGACATCTTCCAAGAAAGAGATAAGGCAAGAAAACATGGCATCAAGGAAAACAAATTGAGTTGAGATTCAAGTTGGGATTTCAGTCCTGCCTCTGCCACCAGGTAGTTTTACATTTTTGGACTAGAGGAAATGACTCTGAAGCCCCACTCAATATCGCACACTGTATAATTGCAGAGACTATTTTCATAAAATATAGAAGGAAGAGCTGGGGTGATGGTGACAGAGAATAGATCCATTTGGGAAAAGGAGTTATAATTTCCTTTAAATATAGAATACAAAGCATGAAGGTTGAATTCCTTATCAAATCACCTGTGATGATGATAATAACAATAATAAGACTCTAACTTAAAAATTCTCACCCATTTTCTCAATTTCCGATTTTTTTCAAGAGAAAGTTATTCTGCCCAAGGTTTTCTTCATAGCTGATTTGACATCCTTGTTCCTCAGGCTGTAGATTAGTGGGTTCAGCATGGGCACCACAATGGTATAGAACAGAGTACACACTTTCCCCTGGTCAAGGGGTATAACAGAAGGTGGTTTAAGGTACGCAAAAGTTCCTGACCCAAAGAAAAGCGAAACTGCAATTATGTGAGAACCGCAGGTACTAAAGGCTTTGGACCTGCCCTCAGTAGATCTAATGTGGAAAATGCTGGAAAGAATGAAGCCATAAGAGAGAAAAATGGTCACAGTCGATACCCCAATGATTATGGCTGCACCAATGAAGAGTACCACCAAATTCATGTAAGAGCTATTGCAGGAGAGCTCAAGGAGGGGAAGGATGTCACACATATAATGATTGACAAGGTTGTCTGCACAAAAGGTCAGAAACAGTACATTACCTGTATGAAACATAGCCCCCCACGCCCCCATCCCATAGACACCCAGCAAAAGAAATAGACACACCCGAGGAGACATGGTGACCGTGTACAGCAGTGGTTTACAGATGGCCACATAGCGGTCATATGCCATTGCTGACAGGATGAAGGATTCAGAAGTGACAAAGAAACAGAAAAAAAAGACCTGAGTAATACAGCCTGTGTAGGAGATGAAGTTCTTCTTTGAGACAAAACTCATCAGCATTTTGGGGATGATGGCAGAGGAGTAACTGAAGTCAATGAGGGACAAGTTGAAGAGGAAAAGGTACATGGGGGTGTGAAGGTGAGAGTTCAGTCCAATCAGTGTTATCAAGCACAGGTTCCCCACCACGGTGACCACATAGAAGCCTAGAAACAGGAAGAAGAGCGGGAGCTGGAGACTTGGCTGGTCCGTTAAGCCTGCGAGGATAAACTCGGTCACAGAGGATGTGTTATCTGCTGCCATCCTCATCTAGAAGCGTCTGGGAGGCAAAAAGAAAAGAACTGTTCACAGAGAAAGAGGAAAACAACCTATTTTTGAGAGTGGTGATTGAACAGAGAGGTGTGGAACTTAGAGTTGAGATGGCATCTCCTTTTTCCTGCATCACTGTTTTTATGGTCCCCATGTGGTTTCAACCACCCTAGTAACTGTTGGTGGATGAAATTTGCCTCCAGAGGAGGGCTGATACTAATGATGAGAAAGTCCACAAAGCTCAGCTGGGATGACCCTGCAACCTTGCAGTGACCCTCTCCTGGTACTGCCTGCCCTCTGCAGTCCTGGACCAACTTTTGTGTGACCTGGGTCCTTCTCTGGAGTGCTGTTGAGAAGAGGAAGCCATTTGCCCTAGACCTTCCACATTTGGTCAGTGCTGGTCAGAATAGGTAGATGAGGCTGTGTTGCCCCGAGTCTTTAGAGGGAATGCCTGTGGTTATATTATGTGAAAATAATACTGGAGTAATAAGGTAAAGTTATTAACTAAACCTAAGAAAAAAGAAACATTTGCCAAGCACTAACTATGCTAATGGCAGTGTTCTAAGGGCTCTGGGCATTTTGATTAAACCCATTGAACAGGTGAGGACACTGGGCACAAGCCCCAGTCCTTCTAAGGGGCAGCAGAAGGAGAACTAAGGCTGTCAGGCTCTGGGGTTCAAGCTTTGAACCCTAACCACCCTGCTAGAGCACAGACCAGGTCAGGCTGTCACTCACCCTCCTTCTGCCTGCAGTCACAGAGCTGGACTCTACTGGCTCCCACCCATCTCTCTCATGGAGACTCAGATGGTCCTGGTGACAAGAAGGGGACAACTCGGAGCTCAGACCCCTCTGCTTCTTCTGATCCTCTCCTTGAAAATTCAAAGCCTTTAGTTTTTCTTGGATTTCCTGTTGAGCTGAAGAACATGGTCTCTGACCTACTTTGTCCTGAGCCTCCAGTCCAGCTTCCAGGAATGGGACAGCACCTTTATACTGTCAGGGGATAACTGTAGAACAGACAGTGTTGTTGTGGATTAGAGACCACAGTGACCTAGTTACAGGGGCTCCCTTAGGATAACTGTCCCCTAAGGAAGAAGAAATATTTGTTTATGCCCTTGATAGTGCTTGAAGGGGCTTTCAATGGCCTTTCCTTTCATTCAGGTTGCACCTTTTTAAGTACAATTAAGAACAAAGAACTTGGAAAACAAATTCTTGTACTGAGTGCTTATTGTATACTACCCACTCTATCTGTCTCAGCACCTCATCTGAAAGATGCAGAGCAATGCATACATAATTTTACCATATTTATTCCTCAGAACAACCTTGTAGGGTAGAACTATTTGTCTCTAATTTGAAAGTGAGGGGCACACATAGCTTGTAGGTTCCAGAACCTTGAGTGAAACCCCAGTTTGTCCAACTCCAAACCCTTCAGGTGAATCACTCTTATACACTGTCTCCCTGTGAGTGACAATGAAAGTGTGGAGGAAGTGCTTTTGCCTACTAGCATCTCATGAGACTCTAGACAAAACCGAGTACTTAAATAACTTCAATGGAAGGTAGAAATTGTCAGGGCCAGGAATGGGAAAATTTGAGGTATCTGGACTTCAAGACAGGAAATTCATTATTTCAATCACATTCAATACATACTAAGAATTATTTGCACCTTCTCCAATTTTTAAAAAACTGCCTCTGTTTATATCTACTACTTGATCATGCCATTCAAATTTGGTTATTTAAAACAAATACTTGTCAGATGACTAATAACAACTTTTGTCAAGACCTACATTAGAGGTGTGGAAAAGACTCTACAGCCAATATGTCTGATAATGGGGAGCTGATAAAAAACTCTGATAAGGGGCCCTCCTTCAACAAATCCCTATTGAACATTCACCTATCCCTGAACTCTTCTAAGCCCTACGCTCCTAAACCTCTGTGAAAAAACAAAAATAATTTTGTATTTCCATCTTGACAGAGCTTTCATTCATGTGGGAGAAAAACAGATGAAAGAAACATGAAGTGCACTGAAGAAAAGGAAAGCTAGGGAGAGGGACGGCACACAGGGCAGAGCGGCTGAAAGGGCAAGTGTTACACTTTTCAGTTCAAAGAGCAGAATCTGACAGTTGAGCAATGACGTGAGAGAGACCTGAAAAGCCTTTGCTTAATAACACCAGTTGCTCTAATGAAACACTGGGTGTCATGGCTTAATGCAGCACCTTCCCTGGGCATCAGGGTTTTGCCCCCACTTTCACACAGTACTCCAGCCCACATTATTGCTGTGGGGAAGGAAATACTGATCGAGTAACAGGATAGAGGCAAGAGACCTTGCTGAGGTTTTAGATAACCACAAGTCACACAGTGTAGATTTTTGCCTGAGACTGATAGAAAGATTAATAAAATTTTTTGTGGCAATTTGTATTCAACACCCTTTGCCAGGGGTGTTTACATAGTAAGGATGGCAAATTTTCTATTCAAAAGCAAATCTCGATTTGGGGAAGTTCAAGAGTTGGTTACCTGGTGAATTATGTATGTGTTTGGTCAGAGTTAAGGTCTGAAGTTCTTTGAGAGAAATCTTGACATTGGAACACAAAGGCAGAACCTATTGCCTTCCAGGCAAGTCCAACTGAAACCACTGCACATGGGCCTGTGTGTGTGTCTGAGTGTGTACACATACAGCAGTGAAGACTTGCCCTCCCCTCACTAAGGCTCAGCAGTGATGGTGCCTCATCTGCCTGTTTGCATTGAGAATTGTCCACTGCCCAGATGACACTAATGAATCCCAGTTGCTGTTCTCGATCCCACTGCACATGTTGAAGAAATACAGAGAAACAATCCATTATGAAGAAACTAAAGTAAGCACCACATGTATGCTCTCCTTAGGACCTAAGGTCAAAGAAGACCTTGGGGACTCCTTAAAATGTTCAGTTTCCTTTCAGAATCTCAGAGGGTTCTTGTAAGCATGATGCAACACCAGGAAACATTCTTCTGAGATCTTTACCTCTTCAGAGATGGTTTTCATGGGAGCTTCATTTCCAATGCATCAAGGTTTTATTTCAAATGAACCAGGGCTTCTCATAAGCTGTTTTGACTGTTGACTTGCTCCTATACATGCAGAGAGAAATAGAAATGAACATTCTTGATTAAGTTATTTTGTTGCAGATCTTTTACCTCCTTGGTTAAATTTATTCCTAGGTACTTTATTTTTTTTCTTGCTAGAATAAATGGGATTTGTCCTCTAATTTCTTTCTGATATTTCATTGTCGGTGTACAAAACTGCCATCAATTTCTGAACATTGGCCTTGTATCCACTACTTTGCCAAATTTACTCATTATATCAGGTAGTTTTTTGGTGGGGACTGTAGGGTCTTCTTCATACACTATCATGTCATCCACGATAATGACAGTTTTACTTCCTCCTTTCTAACTTGGATGTCTTTGAGTTCTTTTTCTTGTCTGATTACTGTGGCTAGAACTTCCAGTACTATGTAAATAAGAGTGATGAAAGTTGACACCCTTGTATTGTTGCTGATGTAAGGGGAAAGCTTTTAGTTTTTTACTATTGAGTATAATTTCAGCTATAGTTTTCTCATATACGGCTTTTATTATGTTGAGGTATGCTCCCTCTAGTCCCACTTTGCTGAGTGTTTTTTATCATAAATGGGTGCTGGATTTTATCAAAAGCTTTTTCAGCATCTATTGATCTGATCGTGTGATTTTTGTCCTTCATTTTGTTTATGTGGAGTATTACATTTATTGATTTGTGAATATTGTACCATCCTTGCATCCCTGGGATGAATCCCACTCTATCATGGTGTATGATCTTTTTAATGTATTTCTGAATCTGGATATGCAGTGTATTGTTGAGGATTTAAGTATCAATGTTCATCAGAGATACTGGCCTGTAGTTTTGTTTCTTTGTTGAGTCTTTACCTGGCTTTGGAATTAGAATGAAACTGGCCTTGTAAAAAGAGTTTGAGAATTTTCCATCATCTTGAACTTTTTGGAATAGTTTGAGAAGATGGGAGTTAGTTCTTCCATAAATATTTGGTAAAATTCACCTGTGAAGCCATCGGGTCCAGGGCTGTGTATGTTGGGAGTTTTTGATTACTGCTTCAATGTCACTAGTTGTTTTCAGTCTATCCAGGCTTTCTGCTTCTTCTTGATTCAGTTTGGGAAGATTGCATGTTTCAAGAAATTTCTCCATTTCGCCCAGGTTGTCCAATTTTTTGGCATGTAGTTGTTCATAGTAATTTCTTACAATCCTTTGTATTTCTGTGGTATTGGTTGTAACTTCTCCTCTTTCATTTCTGATTTTATTAATTTGGGTCCTCTCTCTTTTTCTTGATGAGTCTGGTTAAAAGCTTGTCAATGTTATACAGCTTTTCAAAGAACCAGGTGCTGGATACAGTGATTCTTTGAATTGTTCTTTTAGTCTGTGTGTCATTTAATTCTTCCCTGATCTGGATTATTTCCTTCCTTCTCTTTGCTCTGGCCTTTGTTTTTTGTTGTTCCTTTAGTGCTTGTAGATGGAGGGTTAGGTTGTTTGTTTGAGATTTTTCTATGATCTGTACATAGGAAATTAAGTGATTTTTCAATATGAAGTCAACCTTACATTCCTAGGATCAAACTGTACTTCAAAATTATATAAAACTATTTTTGTGTTATGTTGGACTTTTTGGCCAGTTTTTCCAGTTGATTTTTTTGCATGTAAGTCCATGAAGGGTATTGGTACATATATGTTTTTCTCTAGTAACATTTTCATCTGGGTTGGCTATCAGATGGAGTACAATTTCCCCTAGTTAGCAAAGATTGCAGTCACTAATAATCCCATCATGAGACTTATCCCTAGACCCAGGCAACCCATTAGTGCTGTGGAGAACTGACCATCAGGCTGCTGTGAGCCTGAGAGATTGGAACACAAGGGTGACCTTTGCACAGCTGTTTTCACAGTGATTCCTTCTCCATTCCTAGACTCACTGGGCCTGCTGTCAAGGCAAGTCCCAACACTTACAATGTACTCTGCAGTTCACAAAGCCCCTTCACGCACACCATATGCTAATCAATCCTCAAAAAGTATTAAGATTGTGTCATGTTTTTCATTTTAAAGATAATAAACTTGAAGTATGTATGAGTCACCCAAAGTCACAAAGTAAGAAATGCCTTTTTGACAGGTCATAGAGTAAGAAATGCACAGAACATAATCAACAAAAGAAAAAAGCAAACAGAATATAACTGGAGACATGGAAATTAAGAAAAATTTCACAGTAACCAGAGGGGAGGTGGAAGGGATTAATGGGGACATAGGGGAAGGGTTTTCAGAACCAACTATAAGGACACATGGGCAAAACCAAGGGGGGGGGGTTGTGTGGAAGCAAGGGAGGGAGGTGGGTTTGCCTGGGGTGGTGGGTGAGTGGTAGGGAGTAAACACAGATAACTGTAACTGGAGAACAATAAAATATTTATTTTTAAAGAAAAAGACTCCTAGATAGCAAAAGAATAAAAAAAAAAAAAAAAGAAAGGAAACTCATTCTGCGGCAGGGTTTTGTCTTCTATTTTCAAAGTTCATATCTTTCCTCTACTAATTCATGCATTTTTCAACATTTCTAGAGAATTGTTGGGGTCTAAAACACAATTGTAGTAATGTGATAAAAATTTCCTGGCAAAAGACATGTGGCAGGGAACAAAACTTAATACCAAAAGCAGAGAAGTTTGAGGACATAAATCAGGAATGAAAGTTGAATCTGTCATGAAGATAAAGACCTCACTAGGGTAACTGTCCCAGTAAAAGTTTGGATCTCCAGTGCCATCCATGCAACAAAATTAACTCCTACCACACTCAACTCCTAGTAAAGGGGCAACCTCACAACATTTCCCTCTCGCCTCATCCCCACTCTACCCCTGCACACACCTCATTAATGAGAGGGCAGTATAAAGCCACCAGGCTCCACCTACCTGTAGAAAGCAGCCTGGCCTGACCACCAGTTGAGTCCTATCCACAATAAACCCTGCCCATAATGTCCTGGCCCATATTCTTGTGCATTATTTAGAGAGTCAATGTTTTCTCCTTGCACAGATACTCCCAAGGCTGGAGCTGCAGACACCCCTTCAGAGCCAGTCGCCTGATGCTCTTGTGTCCTTATTCTGGCCATCCTGGCTCATCTGCATGTGCACATTCAGCAGAATCATGTCATTTGCACACACAACTGCATAGCACATGCTCACAGGGGCTACACTGCTTTGCCACAGGTGCCCACCTCCAAGATTATGCTGGTGCCTCCCTTGGATCCGATGGTCAAGTTCATAGCTGCAGACTTCCCCTTGTTGCTGATGTTCCCGGGATTTTCCCAAGAGTCCTGCCCTATGGAGTTGCTGCCATGGTCTACTTTCAAATTGTGACCCACAGTGTGAAAAATGCTTGTGTGAAACTGTACTTTGGAGATCAAGCAGCAGGGGCAGAAAACTTGAGAAAGATCATCTGAAGGTATCATTTCCAGAATTTTTTAGTCAAAAATGTAGAAACATTTTCCTCACCCTGAAGCATGTATGTTAGAGAGACCCACAACCAAAACAGAACTGTGTGGTACAGCAGCTGCCTCACAACTTTCTTTGTTTCACCTAAGTCTCCTACATTACAAGTTTTTTAAAAACTGTTTAGTCACCCTTGGCTCTTTTCTTGACACTGAAAGGGTCCTAAGCTGATACAACACAGATGTGCTTTGGCCAGACTGGTCACCAAGAGCACTTCCCTCTTCCCGTGTTTGTGTGGTCTGTATTACTAGGCAGCTCCTGTCCTTCGGGTCCAGTTCTCTGCTTTTGGGCCAAACAGTGTTACCAGAAGACAGTGCTCCCGTCTCTTAAGAGATCATGTTAGGGTGCCTAATAATCTTAAGGAAATCCTTTTTTTATGATTATTTCCTATTAGTTTAGTTTAGTTTTAGTTTATGTATGTGCAGGTGTGGGCTGCTGGGCTTCCCTCCTTCCTCCCCAGCTCATTCTTCCTGGCTTGCCAACTCCAGGTTGCCTGGGAGGCGTGTTAAGCCTCATTGTTTATTTAAACCATCCAGAACTAGTGGCAAATTCAACCTTGTAGTCAGGTCAGCCTTTTCTCTCAACATCACAAACAAACCCTTGGCTGAAAATCCCTTATGATTTCATGGAACCAGGACAAGATGTATGGTCTGTCACTGATGGTTTTCACACGGCACATCAATACACACTTTCTCAGCCTCCTAGAGTCGCACTTCTGCATTCTCACTGGGTTTACCTGGAATGCTTCCTAACAAATCACTTCCAAGTAAGCTTTCATCTCAAGGTGTTTGGGGAACCCAATCCAGGACTGGAGGGAAGGGAAATGAAGCTTAGAGAAGACTTTACACAAAAGAAAGGGGGAGAAAAAAAACAGTGGGGGAGAAAATAAAACCCATCACTTTTTAGAAGAAAAATGGTTGGACTTCAGAATGGTCAGTAAAGAAAATTCAAAAACGAAATGATATATCAGCATTTGTCCAAGTCAAAAGAAAAATCTCAGAGTTTCCGCGGTGCTCAGAGGTAGTTCAGCATGGCTGCTGCTTTGCTGTAAAAGACGCAGGTTCTCGGGGGCTGCTCCCCAGGCAGCACGAGCGGCATCACTGGGGAACTTCTTAGGAATGAAAAGTCTCAAGTCCTACCCAGAACCTACTGGATCAGAAACTCCGTGGATGGAGCCTAGAATCTGTGTTTTAGCAAATCCACTCTGTGATTCAGATTCCTGTGAGAACCACTGATGTTGTTCCTCTTCCCAGGACATGAGCTAAAGTAAAGGGTTTTCCTGACCCAAAGGGAAGAAAGAGCAGCTTCTGCATCTGCCTTAGGAGGGAGGAAAATAAGAATGAGTATGTACCAGATGAAGATGGTCAGTTGTAAAGCTTATGGCTGCAAAATCCAACTGCTTGTGAATAGGTGCTGAAAAAAGGGAGTTGATGATAGGTGGTGTGTTGCACGTGCCATGGTTGATGGTGTTGTGGTTACAGAAAGACACGCTGACCTTTGCCACTGTCGTAAATGGCAAATATGAGACCACCAATATCTGTTCCTACACAAACCAAGTGTTGGCAGAGAACAGACCTGAGAGACACATGCCACAGTGATGTCAGGCCACAGGATTAAAACAGTGTTACTAACAACAAAGGAGAGGAGAAAAGTGTCTTGCACTTAAAATTAGTGATGCTTTTCCCATCCGATATAGAATTCATTATCATTTTAAGTGAAATGACAAACACATAGAAGAATTCTTTATTATTCACTTTCTTTAAAAAATATAATTTATTCCCTTTTATTTTACAATTTAGTTGATGTACAATATCCTGTTAGTTTCAGGTATGCAACCCCATCATTAGACATTTACACAACTTAGGGAGTGGTCACCTCAATGCATCTGGTCCCCATCTGGCACCATACATAGTTACGACAGAATTATTGACTGTATTCCCTGTGCTGTCCTTTACGTCCCCACGACTATTCTGCAACTACCAATTTGTACTTCCTCATCCCTAAACCCCTTCACCTTTCTCACTCTCCCCCCAATCTGTCTAATATCACAGCCATCAAAACATTCTCTGCATGTCTGCGTCTCTTTCATTTCTGCTTGTTGTTTACTCTCTTTTTTAGATTCACAAAGAAGTGAAATCATCTGGCATTTGTCTTTCTCTGTCTGACTTGTTTCACTCAGGATAACACCCTCTGGGACCATCCATGTTGCTGCAGTGCAAGATCTCATTCTTTTTTTGGCTGAGCCATATTCCATTCCATGACTGCACCCCTTCTTCCTCCACTCACTCATCAACTGATGGACACT
>PVKU01016203.1:0-15466 GCA_004027475.1 Anoura caudifer | reverse complement strand
CTGTGACATATGTCCTATTGGTTCTAACACAGTAGAAGCTGACAGAAGGAAAAGGTTCACGTGCTTGGAAAAGTTAAGAAAAAGTTCTGCGAATAATGATAATAAACCATCTTGCAAACATGGTTAGTAATTGTGAAGCTGATGATGGCAGACATGGTCTGTGAGCCTCATTTGACCTCATAGTAGCTAAGACCTTGTAATGGCTGAGCTTTATGTAAACCAAATGCTGTTTTCCCATTTTCTTCCATTATGACATGACAGATCTGTCCCTCATCAAATTTTATCTCAATTAATGATAATACAAAATAGTACTTTATATTTACCATAAAAAGATCATCAGGACTTTAACATTCATGTATTTAAATTTTATTAAATAAAATGAAGTAAAATTTCATTAGAGCTAATGTTCCTGATATGCCGCAAGACTAAAGGACTGGTTATCTGTTTTTAAGCACTAAATTAATAGTGAAGGCCACAGTTTCCTTTTCTTTCCAATCTACAATTTACTCATTTTGAATTAGTGATTCCAAAAGTTTTTTCAGGTTCTGTGTGGGAACACGAATGGTCCTGGACAGAGAGAACGGAGTGTCTGAGGGGGACAGGGGAAAGCCGGGCAGGTTTCTAGTCCTCTCTGCTTAAAAAGAAGACCACAGTTCCCCTCTGAGTGTTATTTTCAGTTTCAGTCTAAGTGCTGCACCCATTTTAGGCCGGCCAGGTGAACTTCTCTGTGTGTTACTCCAGATTCCTCAGGTTGTCAGGAGGACTAAAACATCCTTAAAGGGCCCACATTTGGAGTCACTTCATGCCCAGGGCCATGGGTTCAAGTATCTTCTGTCATCTCAGGGTCACGGTGGGGTCTTCTGAGAAGGACAGGCAGGGCTGTAACGTGGGGGAGGTTCAGTGAGGGAGGCGTGGGGTGAAGGCACTAACAGCAGCCATTCACTCACTCTGGTGATTGTCCCAGAATATGCCCAACTACGAGGCAAGGCTGAAGAGGAACCGGAAGTGGGGGAAGCCACCTATCTGCCGGGTGATGCCTAAGGCAGGGGCACCCTTTCACTCAGACCCTCCTCCAGGACCCTTGCTAGAGATGTTACTCCATGGCTTTTCTCCTCAACCCAAAGTTTGATCTGAGCCTCTCTTCTTTCTAATTGCCATCACCAGTCCTATTGCCTGGAATACTCTCACTTAAGTCACTCCCACAATCCTTCACCTGTGAAGCCCATTCTGAGTCCCCGCTAGGGCTAGCGAGTATCCTTCTCAGCTTGGATTTCAGCAGTGAAAGAGAGGTAGTTCTCTGCCTTCAGTGATCTTACAGCCTAGCAGAGAGGATAAACACCAACCAAATATTTACCTTTGGGATGACCGAGCCCTAAGGCAAAAAGGTAAGTATAATAGGGGCTGATGTTGTCTCAGAGTTCAAGCCTAGGTTTTCCAGAAATAAGTACCGAGGCCATTTTTAATCCCAGTAATGTGCAATTTTCAGTTGTTCTGGGGCTACACTTTGGGTGTAACACAAGCCCTTGGTCAGTGTGGCTCAAACTATTTCAGAACCAGCCAACAGAAGTGGTTCCCACACTCAGGCCTGGGTCCCTGTCTCCATTTCCTGATGTTCCCATTCTTCTCCTTCTTGAGGTGGAGCACCTTCACCCCACACCTCCCTCACCAAACCTCCCCCAGGTCACAGCCCTCCCTGTCCTTCTAAGAAGAGTCCACTGTGAGCCTCAAATGACAGAAGAAGATACTTGAACCCATGGCCTAGGGCATGTAGTGACTCCAAATGTGGGCCCTTAAGGATGTTTTAGTAGCCCTGACATCCTGAGGAATCTGGAATAATACATGGAGAAGAAGTTCACCTGGCTAGTCCAAAATGAGGATTGTATGATCAATAACACAGACATTAACTGTGGAACAGGAATTGCTTTAAATGTCGTCCAGCTTCAGGGTGAGTCTTCTGAGCAAGACATATTAGTAATAAATGAGCAAACAAATAAATAAGGACCTGCCCTCCTCCTTTGTGACTTATGACTGATGCTGTGAAAAGTGGAAGATGAGATGAGCAAGCCTGCAAACAGTGTGTTAGGAAGATATTTATTTCTGGAGTTTGCCATTTAGTGTCTTGTTATTGGATATCAGATGCATAGATTTAGATTAACAACTCTTTCACTTGTAATAAATGCTTATCATTGGTCCATGCAAGGCCCTCTTAATTTATCTATCTGCTTATCTATCTATCTAACATCATCATCCTATTATTTATTTATTTAGTTAATTAATTTTTTAAAATATATTTTATTGAGCATGCTATTACAGTTGTTCCATTTTTTCCTCCTCTTCATTGCCCTCCATTTTCCCCCAGCATTCCCACCAGCATTCCCCCCCACCTTAGTTCATGTTCCTGGGTCATACATATAAATTATTTGGCTTCTCCATACTATACTATTTAACCTCCCCTGTCTACTTTGTACCTACCATTCATACTTCTTATTCCATGCACCTTTTCCCCATCCTCCCCTCTCCCCCTCCCTACTGATAACCCTCTATGTGATCTCCATTTCCGTGATTCTGTTTCTGTTCTAGGTGTTTGCTTAGTTTGTTCTCATTTTTGTTTTTTTCTAGGTTCAGTTGTTGATAGCTGTGCATTTGTTGTCATTTCACTGTTCATATTTTTTATCATCTTCTTTTCCTTAGATAGGTCCCTTTAACATTTCTTGTAATAAGGGCTTGGTGATGATGAACTCCTTTAACTTGACCTTATGTGGGAAGCACTTCATCTGTCCTTCCATGCTAAATGATAACTTTGCTGGATAGAATAATCTTGAATGTAGGTCCTTGCCTTTCATGACTTTGGATACTTCTTTCCAGCCTCTTCTTACCTGTAAGTTTCCTTTTGAGAAATTAACTGATGGTCTTATGGACACTCCTTTGTAGGTAGCTGTCTCCTTTTCTCTTACTACTTTTAAGATTCTCTCTTTATCTTTAATCTTGGGTAAAGTAATTATGATGTACTTTGGTGTGTGCTTCTTTGGGTCCAACTTCTTTGGGACTCTCTGAGCTTCCTGGACTTTGTGGAAGTCTATTTCCTTTGCCAGATTAGGGAAGTTCTCCATTATTTTTTCAAATAAGTTTTCAATTTCTTGCTCTTGCTTTTCTCCTTCTGGCACCCCTATGATTCAGATGTTGGAAGATTTAAAGTCATCCCAGGGGTTCCTAAGCCTCTTCTCATTTTTTTTTTTTGAATTCTTGTTTCTTCTGTTCTGGTTGAATGTTTATTTCTTCCTCCTACTCCAAATTGTTGATTTGAGTACCAGTTTCCTTCACATAGTGACATTTTGGTTCCTTGTACATTTTCCTTTATTTCATTTTGCATAGCTTTCACTTGTTCCTCTATTATGTGCCCATATTCAACCATTTCTGTGAGCATCCTGATTACCAGTGTTTTGAACTGGGCATCTGATAGGTTGGCTATCTCTTCATTGCTTAGTTCTATTTTTGGAGCTTTGACCTGTTCTTTCATTTGGGCCATGGGGATTTTTTTTGTGTGTGTGTGTGTGTGTCTCTGTGCCTTTTAGTAATAAGGAGCAGAGCCTTAGGTATTCGCCATGGTGAGGCAACCCACATCACTGTGTTGTGACACTGTATGTGGGGGAGGGATCCAAAAGGGAACAATGCTGTTTTCTCATCTCTCCACTGACTTTCAGTCATTTCTCTTGCTTCCTACAAGCAAATTGGACCCTTCTGGTGCTATTTATCAGGTGTGTGAGCTTGTGTACACTGTAGGACCCTGTGAGTTTCTCCAATGAGTTCTCCTGTGAGGCTGGGAGTTTCTTCTGCCCCCACAATTCCCACAAGTTTTTACAGCAAGAGGTTTTGAGGCTTTATTTCCCTGTGGTGGGACCTTGGGTTACACAGTCTGTCTCACTCCCCTGTTGTTCCTCCTGATTTATCTGTGCATGAGTATGAGATCGACTGGTCTGCCAGCCTCTACCTCCCCTACCCAATCATCCAGCTGCCACCTTGCCTGAGTCCTCTCCATCCTGGTTTCTAGTCTTTACCCTACCTCCTGGTCTGGATGAATGTTTCTTCTTTAACTCCTTAGTTTTTGGACTTCCATACTGTTTGATTTTTCTGGCAGTTCTGGTTATTTTTTATTTTTAAAATTGTGGTTGTCCTTCTTTTGGTTGTACAAGGAGGCAAAGTATATGTACCTACTCCTCCATCCTGGCTGGTAGTCTCCGCTATTTATTATTTAAATAACAAACAAAAATCCACTACACAAGTGAAGATGAGAACTTTGATAGTAAGTTATATGTACCTACTTAGTTTTCAAGGGAAATTTAAGCCCCTACTTGCCCCTGCTGATGTAACCACTATCCTGAATCTTGTATTTATCATTGTTTGCTTCCTTTTAATACATTTTTATCGCATTTACTACATGAATTCCTAAAAAGTACTATTTTATTCTATTTTCAAGTCAGATTTCCTGCGGTTTATTTTACAAAGAGGAAATAATCACCCATTTAAACTATACAATTCTGTGAGTTTTGACTAAACACACCATTGTGTAAACAGCACTACAGTGAAGATAAAGACCAATTCCATTGCTCTAATATATATTCTCATGACTCTATGTAGCCAGCCCTTCCCCACACCACACCTGGGCAACCACTGATCCATTTTTGTTCCTTATAATTCTGCCTTTTCCAGAAAGTCATATAATTGGAATAGTATACTACCTAGCATTTAAAGGCTGGCTTTTTTTTTCCCACACAGAATGATACACTTGGCATTCATTCTGTCATTTCATATATTAGTAGTTCATTCCTTCTTTATTACTAAATAGCATTCCATTCTGTGGATGTATCATATTTTTTATCTATTCATCTATTGAAGGACATGGGTTGTTCCCAGTTCAGTGCAATTATGAACAAAGCCACTTGTTACCACTGACTTACAGGTGTTTCTGTGAACATGAATTTTATTTCTCTTGGTAAAATGCCTAAGAACAGGGTTTCTGGGGCAAATGGTGTATGTTTTATTTTTTAAGAAGCTGGCAAACTTTTCCAAAGTGGCTGTACAATTTTGCATTCCTGCCAGCTACAACTCAGGATCTAGTTGCTCCATGATCTCAACTATATTTGGCATTGCCAGTTATTACTATTGTTATTATTTATTTTATCCATTATAATGTGTGCAAAGTGGTGTCTCATGTTGTTCCCAATTTGCATTTCCCTAATGACTAATGATGTCAAGTGTCTTTTCATGTGCCTGCTTGCCATCCAGTATCTTTGTTGAAATGTCTATTCAAATATTTTGTCCATTTTTAATGTTTGTCTCTTTTCTTATTATTTATTTTTAGCATTTTTATATATTATAGACATAAGTAATTCATCAAATAAGTGCTTTGCAAGTATTTTATCTAAGGCTGTGAGTTTTCTTCACATTTTTTAACAGGGTCTTTTGAAAAATGAAAAATTTTAATTTTGATGAAGTCCAATTTATTTAGTTTTTTTTGAAATGGTTTCTTCTTTGTCATATCTAAAATTTTTGCATAACCCCAAATCACAAAGATATTTTTCTAATATTTTATTCTACAAGTTTTATAGCCTTATGTTTTACATTTAGAACCATTTTATATATTGAGTTAAATTTTGTGTGTAGATATCAGATACAATTCATTTTTATACATAAAGATGTTCAATTGTTTCAGCATCCTCTCTTGAAATAACTGTCCTTCATCCATTCAATTTTTGTTTAAAATAAATTAGTCATATATCCTGGGTCTATGCTGGACTCCATGTTCTTTTCCATAGATCTGTCCTTGCCTTGCTCCCAGTCTTAGGAGGAAGAAGCCGATTGTTCTCTCTATCAGGTGTGATATTAGCTGTAGAGTTTTTATAAACACCCTTTCTCAGGTCAAGAATGTTTTCTTTTATTCCACATTCTGAGACTTTTTATGCTGAATTGATACTGGATTTTTTCAATTTTTTTCTGCATTTATTTAGATGATCACATGTTTTCCCCCCTTTAGTGAATTCTCTTTAGTGAATGCAGTGTTGTCTCAACCATTTCTACACTCTTCTTAGAATTGCTGTCCGGATTTTTCTTTTTTTACATTTACAGAAACACATAATTTTACATATTGAGTGTCTTATATAATGTGTGACCTAAATATAAGCTGTTTTTTCCCAGTATGTGCATACAAGATGAAATCACAATAAATATATTTGCCCAAATCACAGTAGCTGAAAATGACCATCCAAATAGTCACAAACTATCTCTGTTCAATTTGTTGGAATCTCCAAAGGGAAGTGCGACATGGTTGTGAAGGCCAGTTTGACAGTGCTTGTCACCACAGTGTCTACCCAGCTCCTCCTGTCCTCATCCAGCTCATATCCTTAATGTCCTAGTTTACAACTGGTGTCCCAGTGTGATTTCCCAGTAGTGTCCGGGTTTGGATGATAACAGAGAGAGAAGAGATGGAAGTGGTGCTAACATCACATGTGGGACTGCTCAGAAGGTCCGGCCTGACCTTGATGTGTGACTGGGAGAAGAACATCACCCACTGTCCTGTTCCAGAGTCCTTGTTTTCCCATTGGCAGGTCTTCCTCCTCTGTCATGAATTCCCAAGTCCTACATTGAACACACTTCAAATCACCATCAGCTGTGGGCCAGGCACCATGCTCAGCACTGGGGTACAGTTGTAAAGGATACAACAGCCTGTCTTCACAGGGCTGACAATCTAGCAGAGAAGAATCACAAATGGTGAATTATAACCATGGAGTATGTTAAAGAGAAATTGCAGGTTCTGTGGAGCATGTAAGAAGCTAATTCATGGGTTCAGATTTCTGCAAAAATGAATAGTTTTCCTCTGTGACTTATAGTTCAATAGAAGTCAGTACTTTGTACTTTTTGGTCCAAATTGGTACACTCCTGAGTCAGTAGGCAACAACAGCTGAAGAGTAACACCGTCTCAGTGCTTGGGTTAGTTCCAAAGGTGCAGGTAGCTCTCAGTGGGGAGACTTCCCTGAAATGCAGTGACTTCTGTCTGGCTTCCTCCAGGCTCTGTCCAAGGTTCTTTGTCGCAATAGCCCCTGCTTTAGTCCTGGAGTTTTTGCTCACTGATTTTCTGTCCACCTCAGCAAGGAGCATCCTCTTCACAACCCCTTCCATTCTCACAGAGCAGCTGCTCCTTCATGACAGAAGCACAGCTGGGAGGCCCTGGCCCATCCCCCCTCCTGGACCAGGAGGGGAGGTCCCTGAGGGTCAGTGCTGGGAGCAGCCTGTCCTCAGGAGCCTGGCACCTGTAGTATGGTGATATCAGAGTGAACACAGTTCATTTCTGATGCCTCTTCTTTAAAATGCACTCAGAGAACCTAAATCTCAATTCATCAATGATAAGAAATGAAGCAAACACAAAACTGTCCTTCCTCATCTCCGGACAGGACTGTGTGAAGCCACCTTCCAGAACAGGAGGCTCAGCTTCTCTCAGAGAAAGGGAGTTAGGGAGCATGGAAATACCACCCAGTCTCTTATTTTGAGGATGTCCGTTGCTGGCTTTTCATCTACATATCAATTTCCATTTTAGATGGTGTCTAGCATTTGTGGAATGTAAACTACCTCCTTACAACCACTGAAAACATTCCATACGGATTCAGGCTCTAAAATGAGTCAGTTGATACTTTTTCTTGGTACTAGGATTTCAATTCAAGCCCAACCCTGGAACCATAGCACCTAAAAATCCTCGACTCCTAAAAGAGCCCCAGGGGAGTCTCAGCTTGCCTGGATGTGTATGAGGAAATTGTAGAAGAAACTTCACTATTAACACCATCATACGGAGGCAGGAAGCTAGGAATTTTATGAAAACTGTCAGAGCAGCGGATGATTTTCCCAGTAGGATAGAGGTAGTGGGGAGAGGAGGCTTCTTAAACCCCTCAGAACAGGGTGCTTGACCCATTGCTCTTGCTTATTTGGTTAAATGTAGGATTTTGGGAATTAATGACTGAGTAAGAAGAAATTTGGGAGGAAGCTGGCAATAGGAAGACAGGTCTGTAGGAGAGGACAAACCCCAAAGACAGGCCCGACCTTCTGAGGGGCCCCATGGATGATGGTCGCACCACTTCCATCTCTTCTCTCCATATTATCATCCAAACCAGGGCACTACTGAGTAGCGGCACTGGGAAGCCAGCTGTAAACCAGAACTTCCTAGGTATCCCAGGAGGGAGAGTACCCCTATTTCTGTGGCATTATCTAAGCTGCCCCGTCCAACAAAGCTGATGAAAATAGAAATGAGTTTCTCTTTATTCTTCCCCCTTCATCCTCATCACAGAGTTCACAAGGAAAATAGTTTCTCCTTTCATCACTCGTAAATCCCCTTCCAATACAGCATCTACTTGTGGGGCTCTCATGACGTGAGGAAAATGGCTGCCACAGCTGAAAGGAGGCTGAGACCAAAAGTGTGGCCTGGGGGGTGGGAAGGGGTGAAGAGCCTCTTCTGGGGGCAAGAGAATGTCAGCAAGGGTGCAATTCCTTCCCGCACTGTCTGCACCACCTCCTCCTGAGCTAACACCCAAAGGCCCAATGTAAATCCTCCATAGGGTCTCACTCATGGGATCACTGTGCTTCAGTGGGGTTGAGTTATAGAGTGAAGTGAGAAAAACAAAATTGTCTAAAGGCCGGCAGCCAGTCCTATAGGTTTTAATGGTCATTAAAGAGTAAAACACATATCCTATAAAAAAGACTTCATTCAAAATCATTTGATTAACAGTGTGTGCTCCTTTACAACCTGCTTTTCACTAGTTAACAAAAGGCCATGAACATTTTTCTTCATAAGAAAATACATGAGGTCTGTCCTGAAAAAGTCCAGCCATTTTTAATATAATGAAAATGATTTGTGCAAACGATGTATCCTGTCAGCCACTGAGAGTGCACTGGAATGTGCATGTGTCAACAATGGTGACTTCACTGTGGTTGTCAGCGGGTGTGGTAGATGCCACTGAGTGAGCATGTGTACTGTGTGGTAGCCAAATTCAAAATGACTGAGCGAATAGAGCAACGAATCTGCATCTGATTTTGCATTAAGCTTGACTGTTCCTCTGTGTAAACTATTAGTACGATTCAGAAGGCTGCAGCTATGGGCCACCAGGGACTGGCAGATCCTTCATGACAACGTGCCCTCTCATGCATCATGTATCAGACAGAGTTTTTTTGGCGAAGCATCAAATCACCCAGGTGACTCAGCCCCCTACAGCCCAGATTTGGTGCCCTGCAACTTCTGGCTTTTCCCAAAACTATGATCATCTTTGAAAGGGAAGAAATTTCAGATCATCAATGAGATTCAGGAAAATTCAAAGGGGCAGCTGATGGTGACTGGGAAAACTGTGTGAGGTCTCAAGGTACCTACTGTGAAGGGGACTGAGACATCATTGTCCTATTTACAATATTTCTTGTATTTTGTATCTTCTTCAATAAATGTCTCTATTTTTCATATTACATGGCTGGATACCTTCTGAACAGGTCTCATAAATCCATAATATAATGTTATTATAATAACAAAAGTTACTTAGATTATAGATGGATTATTAAAATTTGTACTTCTAATTATATTTATATTTTTGACTATAGCTAAATATTATAATAGACTCAACTGTGCCATAGTCTTAAGTTTAGATAAATTCACTAAAAAATACACATTTTCAACTCTGGTCAATGTTCTGATTTGTCCATCAACACCTAGCTGGGTCTGCTCCCTTCATGCCTGAAACCCCATGCTGCTCCCTGGGTGCCATGAGGTCATCTGAGGGCTCCCTCCACAAGACAAGGACCTGCACCAGTCATGGTCCTTTCATGGTCCTTTGCTCACATCTCATTGCCAGAAGTGCCGGAGGTTGGAGTGGGTTACATCTGAAGGCCGTGGTCACTGGGGCAGCCTGGAGATGTTGTATGCATTAAATTACACTTATCACTTGGAATTATTTTATAATTTATTCATTTGTCTTTGTCTCAATAGACAAAGACAAATGGTTTGTCTTCTATTGGTTTGTCTCAATAGAATGCAAGAACAGAATTCTTTCATAGCCATCCCTGCTCCCAGAAAAGTACCTGAGACAGGCTGAACCAAGGTAGATGAGGGAAGGAAGGAAGGAAGGAAGGAAGGAAAGGAAGGAGTGCCAGATTTCCTGGAAGCCCCAGGGGAGTCATGTGGACAGTCATTATGCTTCCTTCTTGAGCCTCATTAATTGGATATTATGCAAGTGCTCAGGATAAAGGCTGGAAGCCTAGTCCTGAGGGTGTGCCGGGCTGTTACCTCCCACTGCTTGTGAGAGCAGCATGCTCAGGCCATGTGTCACAAACCCAGCACAGGATAAAAGGGTAGGAAGCAGCCCTGGGTTTCTCATCCACAGCCTCCTCAGAAACAGCCTTCTCCTGCCTCCTCTACATCTGGTGAGTGTCTGGAAGGGCACAGAACCTCAGCTGGGGGTGTTAGAGAGACAGGCTCAGATGTGAATGGAGACAGCAGAAGAGGCCCATAGTGGGCGGCAGAGCGGGGAGGGTGACGGTAAGGAGGGAGCCACTCAGGCACCTGTCAGGGGCTGTCAACCCCAAAAGCCACAGGTCCTCAGGATTCTTTCCCACTCTCGTTCTGAGCATGCTGTCAGGGATGTACATGGGTCCATCTGACATTCTTGAGGATGCTTTATCCAAATGTACGTGTCCACTCCATGCTACCAATTTTTCCCTACAGAGCTTGGTTTAGGAAGCAGCTTGGTCATGGAAGATAGCATTTGACAAAACCTGTGGGGAGGGGACATTGAAATTTCTGAAGCTTCTGTGCCCAAAATGTGTCTTTTATTTGTTCCAGGTCAAATTTCTGCGAAGATGTCCTGCCAGCAGAACCAGCAGCAGTGCCAACCCCCTCCCAAATGCCCCTCCCCCAAGTGCCCCCCCAAGTGCCCCCCAAAGAGCCCAGCACAGTGCTCACCCCTTACCCCCTCTGGCTGTGCTCTTAGCTCTGGGGGTGGCTGTGGCCCCAGCTCCGAGGGCGGCTGCTGCCTGAGCCACCACAGGCACCGCCGCAGGTCCCACGGATGCCGGCTCCAGAGCTCTGACTCCTGTGACAATGGGGGCTCCGGCTGTGGCCAAGGATCTGGGGGCTGCTGATGACATGGACTCTGATGCTGAGACAAGTGATTTGCCGCAGCTGGACACAGCCTTTCCTGGACACCCCTGACTAATTGTCCCAGGCTGATTACCTAAAATGTTCTTGGGGGAGGAGTGAACACTCCCTGGTGGATGCTACGAGTGTATTTCCCAAGCCTGTGGGCTCCCCCTGACCTCCACCTCTCCGTGTTATTACCTGTGTCTGACTAGGTAGAAAAATAAAACCTATCCTCTCCCACTGCCTCTCACTTGTCCTTTGCCTGCTCCACCCAGCGCTGCTCCGGGTTTTTCCTCCTTCAGCTCCTGAAGGTCCAGGTATTCCTGGTGTGGGGCTGGAACATGAATGGGTTGGACTTTTCTCACAGTGGGTGGCCCTGAGGGGCTTTGAGGGTGGCAGGAGGGCCATGCAGACAGTGGTTGCTGAGAACACTTTGAGCAAAGGGCTGACTTCTTGTGCTACATGGCAGGAAGGGACATTCTGACATCAGAGCCCTTCTATATGTTGAGAGAAGTACAGAGGACCAGAAATTGAGAAGAATGAGACCAATGAGGACAGAGGATTCGGAGGCAGAAAGAAAGGTCTAAGGGAGAAAGATTGAGTCAACCTACCACTTTGATTATTTTTAGAGAGAGAGGTGAGCTGCAAAGTAGTAAAATGAAGAAACTGGAACTGAGGGTTTTCCCTGGGGGAACAGATGGGGCATTCAGCAAAGGGAGGCTCTGAGAAAAATGAGAAGAAAGAGAGCATAGAAATGCCTCATGGGGTTACAGGTTGGAAACCTGTACATTTCCTTCAAGAGATTTGAGACAGAATGGAACTCATTGTCATTATTTTTTGGCTGTTGAATGATACTTTTCAAACTCAACAACATTAAGAGACACAGCCCTGTTACAGTTACAGCGGGTCCCACCTGGGGGAGCTCCTTCCCCAGCACTTCCCAATACTCCGAAATGAAGTGATCGCTCTCCATGGGAGCCCAGAGTCCTGTTTCACTTGGATCACTAGAATTTTGAAATAATGGTGCAGAAGATCAGGGGTCTGTTACTCCTAAGCCATGGTATAACATGGCTTAGTCATTCTTGAAACGACTTTAGAAAAATGGAACGATACCATCTAACTGAAGCTACAGTAAAAGTTAAAATTTTTGAGAGAAATCAAATTTTGAGCATGGAAATTCTAGCCAGAAGATAAAAACTCTGTGATACTTTGGAAATTCCCCTAAAAGAAAATAAGTTTTTTTTTATCATTTCATTTTTTAAAAAGTGGAAAACTGGACATTACTTTTGCCCCAATATTCTGGGACACAAGTTTTTAAAGAAACTGGAATTAGAAGTGTCAAAATAAATCCTAACTGGAGGTTGAAGACCAGTCTGCTCTGCCAGTGAAATTGTTACCAGTGATATTTAACTAAGAAAGAGAGCAAAGGGACCTAGGCATTGTGTTTAAGAAATGGAAGCTGAAGCAAATAGTAGGACAGCATTCCACTGAGTTGCTAGGAAGCTATCGCATAAACAGACTGGTTCACAAGCTCCAGGGGATTGCTGCCTAGGAGACAAGCCTCGGAGCAGACAGGAATACCTTTCTCTGAGTGCTGTCAGCCTGGCACCAAATTCCCAGAGAAAGGAGGAAGAGAAATTCCTCTGCTGGACACATGTGCAATAGAAGTCAAAATGGCTCAGGAGGAAGTGCTGGACCATAGAGGTCTGTCAGTCTAGCCTGGGGAAAGAAGGGATTGGTTGGGAGGTGGACCCATTTGAAACATGTCAAAGTTTGGGAAGTTGATTGGTCATTTTGAGAAAGCATTTGGCCTGTCTCACAGTGAAGCTAATATAGTACCAGGAGAACAAAGAAGTGCGCTCTCTCTCTCTCCCCCACCCCACCCCACCTTGTGATGCACTCACCCATGCGTTCACATGATCTGTCTCCAGGGGGAACATAACCACATGAGTCTAGCAGCTCCTAGACCCGCAGAACATGGTATGGGCTCCAAAAGGACTAAGCTGTCTCTTGCTCGTGGCCTGCACTTGCATAGTGCACTCACCTGTTGTTTCTGTGGTCATGTGATCCTAGCAGCCATGTGGCTCATGGCAGTGCAACTCCACACACAGCTTCCAGGAGCTGGACTACAAGTGGAAACCCATGCTAAGCTAGCCAGATGCTGGACTGGACTGAACCTTGAAATGGAGCATAAACTCTGGGCAGTGGCCTTTATCCTGGCCCTACTGAAAACAAAATTGGACTTTTCCCATGGTGAGATGGAGGGAGATGGGACACTGAGAAGCAAGGAGGGGAACTCCCTAAATTTTACACCATCAGTAAACCACAAGGCCACATCTTCCCATGTGAGTCTTAGGAAATTATTTTTCTTTAGATTCCCCCAAAATCCTAATTCCACTTGCAACCAGTAGCAAAGTCACTGACCTTCCCAAGATGGGTTTTCCTGAGGACACCACAGATGTCGGGCTTACACTGGGGCAAGTTTGGAATCAACATAATAGTGCGCATTACTTAAATGCTAGCTTTTATTATTTGCCTTTTAATATGAAAGCTCAAGAATAAAGCCTGAGGTTCAGAGGTGTCTAGGACAAATTTAAGTCCATAACCTCAAAGCATCATCAGGATTCATGCTATTGGTCAAGTTCAGACCTGAGACACCAGGACAAACACAGGAGGGCAGAAGTAATTACATGTGGTTCTGACACTAAATGTGGTTCCCAGCATGCGAAGTCCCAGTGGGTGAAGGGAAATTGGATTCTCTGGATTTGATTAGGAAGCATCCTGGGACTCATGGATTCTTGATTCAGTCGTTCATAGCACATGTATTTGTTGAGCACATCTTGTGTGCCAGGTGCCATTCAAGGCAGTGGGGATATAATGGGAACTAGACTAAGTTCCTGCTCACTGGGAGCAGAAATCAAAGTGGGTGCTTTCCAGGCAAGGACTTATATTTGCTTGCTCTTCATTCCATTGTGCTATGGTCTGAAGATTTATGTCCCCTCCCACCTCAAATCTATATGTAGAAATCTTAATCACCAAGGGGATGGTATTAGAAAATGGAGCCTTTGGGAGTTAATTCATGAGGATGGAGCCCTTGCATGTGGGATTAATGCCCTTAGAAAAGGGACCCCAGAAATGTCCCTACACCATGTGAGCACCATGGAACAATTGCCATCCAGAAAGCAGGCCCTTCCCAGACACTGAATCAGCTGACACCTTGATGTCGGACTTCTTAGCCTCCAGAACTGTGGAAGACAAAGTTCTGTTGTTTGAAGTGTCCTGGGTGGACAATTTGGATTTTCATCACTTGCTGTGTGATGGGCACCAGTGTAGGTAGAATAGAATAAACCCAGCTTGGCAAAATTTAAGACATGAACATGGTTGGTTTTGTGGGGATTAGCAAGAGAATCTAGTGACTACTCAGCAATGCCAAAAACTTCAGAGAGAAGATAAGTGCCTAATGGGAGAAAATTAATGGGTGTCCTGGTTACTATTGTTGCATAACAACTCACCTGAAATTTAGTGGTATGAAACAACTATTTTGGTTTTCTCAGTTTTGTGACTCAGGAATTCAGGAAGGGCTCAGGTGGGCAATCCTTTTTTGAGTCTTTCATGCGCTTGTGAACAGATGTCAACTGGAGCGCAGTCACCTGAAGGTTTGACTGGGCTGGACATCCCAGAAGACTCACTCAGGTGGTGGTAGTTGATGCTGGCTGTCAGCAGAGTTCCTCTAGGCTTCACCTCTACCTGGTCTCTGGAATGACGGTCTCAGGGTAGTCTTGAGACTTCTTACATGGTACCTGGCTTCCCCTAGAGAGAGTTTCCCAAGAGGGCCAGGGGGATCTACTGGACTTTTTGTGACCTAGCTTCAGAAATCATGTAGCATCCTTTCTGCCATATTCTATGGATCAAGCAGCCACAAGCCTACAAATTCTAGAGGGGAGAACGTAGACCACCATCTCTCATTGAAAGGCCATGTCAAAGAATTTTGAGACATGTTTTATAACCATCAGGGGGGGAATATTGACCACTTTCCTCATCCTCTTTCCAGTTCATGCTGCCTAGTCCTGAAGCTCCAGTATAAATTCTTGTTCTCATAGTGTTTTGAAAAGACTCAGATTTTGGCCGTGGTTGTAACATATTCAAGCTTTGAAGAGAATGGCTGCTACTGTTACAGAGCAAACAGAAGGTTCTCGAGACTGGCAAAACACTTCCAAAGTCTCACTTTCTCGAACCTGAGGGGTCAGTCTTCCACGGGCAATTAAGATCCTGGACCAGCCCCAAAAAACTGTTACCGAGCAACAGAAA
>PVKU01016202.1:0-15442 GCA_004027475.1 Anoura caudifer | reverse complement strand
CCTGCTGGGTGTCCGGCTGAAGGAGAACCTGCCCGCCACCCTTGATGTCCCAGGCACCGTCGGACTGAGTTTTCTGAAGGCACCGCCAGGTTATCTATTCAAGCTGCACTGAGGGCTGGAAGGGCTCCTGCTGCTGTGCTAACTTGAAAGAAGTCCGGAAATGTGTGTGGAAGAGGCTTCATGGGCAGTCAGTGAACTTTCTGGGGACTCACCTGGAGACGGGGCTGGAGGGTGGGGAAGGCCAGGATCTGCTCTGGCCCTTGGGCACTTAAACTGTGTCCTTAGAAGCTGTGCCGTCCTTCACCTGCCCATTCTTAATCCCATTTTGCATCACACGCCTTAGCGTTGCACATGTCTCCTTTCTGACACTTCAGTATTCATTGGCTTCCCTTAAAAGTCCCCTCTTTCGGGGTAGGTTGGAAGTTGGGAGGTGGGGAAGGGTGGGGCAGTGGGGAGTGGTGTGGTGAAAATGGAGACAACTGTAGTTGAACAATAAAATTTTTTTAAAAATCTCCTCTATTGCTTCACATCAAAAGTTTTATTATTTTCTTCTTTATTAATTTGTTTCTCCTAGAAGAGCCACTGTTCTCCATTCAAACCTGAACTTTTGGCTTTAGCAATAGGAATGTGGAGTCTAACTTTTACGTTCTGGTGAAGATACGATTCTCACAATCTTTATAGGACACAGTTACCCCCTGGTATGTTCCCCCCCCCCAACTGAGCTGAATGACAGCGAAGGAGATGAAAGAGCTAGGTTGAGATATCAAGGGAGAATGCATGTTCATATTTACTTATACATTTAAAACATTTCATTTTGAAAGAAAATGCAATTTTATATTGTATTGTTCTGTGATGTGTTTTCACTTGAACTGTCTATCTTAAATGTATTTATACATTATTGTATGCAGATCTACCTTAATTTTCTTTAATAGCTGGATAGTATTCTCTAGTTTAAGTATACAATTATTTAATCATTTACTGATTGCTTAATATGTACTTTCTAGTTTCTCTGCTCAGTATCGTGTTTATTGTGAGGTTTTAGTTTATAATTATACATTAGATTTGGGAATTGTCCTTCATCCTTTCTTTTGTGTACATGAATGGTGACTGTGAGGTGAGTAGTCTTAGCACGCAACACCACTATTTAGTCTGTTTTTTTTTTTTTTTTAATATTTTATCCCTCTAGATACTTTACTATATGGGTTGTATGATTAATTTCCATTCTTTCGCCAACCAAATCTGATAAATTCTGAAATATCAGGCTTCATTACAGTCAACAGTCCCAATGTAACATAGCAGAGTAAGTTCATAACAGCCCCCAAAGCCTCTCATTTATACTCCTTGTAATAATTGCATTGGAAAGTCTACCAGGAGGGTGTTTGCAATCACACTAACTCAGGGGTCAGGCAAAAGAGCGAAGGGATGACTATACTCACCTGCTCCTAACCCATTACTTCCACATGCATGACTAGTGTTTTTGCTAGTTAAACCTATTGAGAAGTGTTTTTCCATTTGTGGCTTGCCTTTTCACTCTCTTTAAATATGTATTTCGATTAAGCTTCTTGCTTAATTCTCTGTATTTCTTATTTTAGAATATGTGTCTGTTTCAATGTTATACATACCACTCTTGTATTATTTTCTGAAGTCTTAGAATTTTGTTCTTTATATTTCTAATGCAATACATCTGCAATGCAATGCTGTTAGGACATGAGGTAGTCGGAAGGATATTCAATTGAACCAGCACCGTTTATTTGAAAGGCCTCATTTTCTTCCTTTTGTTGTAATTCCACATTTCATTTTAACCCTCACATATATGGATCTATCTCTAGTCTGTTTGTAAGTTCATTGTTCCACTTGCTCAGTCTTGGACCAATATACGTTATTAATTGCTGCATCTTCCCTCTCTTGTTAACTTACAAAATGTTTAAAAATTAGCAGATACTTATTTTTACCTGTTAAAATGATCACATGTTTTCCCTTGTTATATAAATTGCATAATTTATATATTATTTGATTTGTATGTTACTTAAACACTGAATTTGATTCATTAGTAATTTACTTTGGACTCTTGATGCCTATGTAGAAGATATTTGAAATCAGCATATAATTACTATGTGTATGTGCTACTCTTCATAGGGTTTTGGTTTTTTTTCCTTGAGAGAGGGCATGGGAGGGAGAAAGAAAGGGAGAACTATCAATGTGTAGTTGCCTCTTGAACACCCCCTGCTGGGGACATGGCCTGCAACCCAGACATGTAACCTGGCTGGGAATTGAATCTGTGACCCTTTGCTTCAAAGTATGGCATCTAATTAACTGAATACACCAGCCAGGGATCTTGTAGGTTTTGATGTCAAGGTAATACCAACCTTTTGGAATGAGCTTTATAATCTTACTTTTTCTATGTTTTAGAACATTTCAAACAATATAGGTGTCATCTGTTACTAGAAAATCTTGTAAATTTCAGCCATAAATTTCTCCAATCTCGGTGTCATTTTTGATTACTTTAACATCATGTCATTGGCCTATTTAATTTTTCTATCTCTTCTTGAGCAAAGATCAGCATGAACACTTTCCTAGAAAGTTAATCATGTGTTCTATACATTAACATTTATTGGCATAGCATAGATTATTATGTTCTTATAGTCTTGCTTGGAAGTTAAAGCCCTGGATACATGAGAATTCACAGCAAGGAAAGGGCAGGAGGCATGGATTGTATGTACAACCACATTTCATGCCAAGAGGAGCAGCATCTAGAGGCAGCAGAGGACTGGGGTCCTGGCTGCAAGTTTGAGTGCAGGCTGCAGGTGCTAGGGGAGCACTGTGCCACCCAGCGCAGAAGTAGGTGCCTGAATGGGCAGGCTCAGAGGCTGAGATGTTCAGGAAGCTGTTCTTTCTTGTTCCATCAAAATAAGCCATCAGTTTCCCTTTGCTGGTCAATTCACCACCTTTATATAAGATTATCAGGAGGACAGGGCCTTCCCCAGCTTCCTTCTTGTACCACTGCAAGTTGTTGAGTGAGGCTGAAGAGCTGCAGCTCATGGAGATACCCTCTCCTTCCTGGATGGACAGAGACTGAGGACTCTGAGTCAGCTGTTGGCCACTCACCCCTGTTTAGAAAGAGGAAAAAAGTATTTAAGATCATTTTTAGGTCGCCCTTCTCAAAGCTGTGATGAGCACTCCGTTTCCTAACTCCCCAGCCCTGCCTCAGTGCTTTTTTCTTTCCTTCCCCCTCTCCTGCCTTTCTCCTTGTTTCGTTCTTTTCATAGACCTCATCTCCTACGCTCACAGGATTTCCACCCCTTCAGACTTCTCTGTGCAAGATTTAGAAAGCCCAAGACTCACATGTCAGCTGCATCCACAGGACTATTAATAAACCTTCAAGGAACATCCCCATCAGAAGTCTTTCAACAAAGAACTAAATGGCCTTTTGCCCCAGGATCTCCCCTGGGCTTAGAGTAGCACTATAAATGCCATCGTGGGTTTACAATATCTGTTGCGTGTGTCATCCGCTCTGATCTTCAACTGGAGGTTCCTCTCACTTGTAAGCTAACCTTACCGGTTAACTGTGAGTAGAGACACTGCCCCCTTCTGGCCAGTAACTGGATTGCTGTCATTTGCAGATAGAGTTGCCGGGTTTGTTTTTCTGTTTGTTACTAATCCTATTTCTCCTTACCACTGGATGAGCATTTATGAGAACTCACTATCCCCTAGGAAAATGTGGAGGAACACGAACAAGAGAGACAGGAACTCCGCCTCTGGGGACCTTATAGTATCTCTGGGGACAATCAGTGAAAACTAGAGTTACAATGAATTGAAGACATACATTTTCTATTTTCCTCTCTGAGAACACACTGACATGACACTAACTGCTTTTTTAAAAGTTATAAACCCCGAAGGACATACAGAGCAGGTGATGGGTGACAGAGATGAGGTATTTTACGAATTGAGGGTGAATGGACCAGTGGTGACTGACTGGCTAATAGAAGAAAATCGAATGCTAAGAATCCAGGAGGGAAATGGCAACAAAAACCCAGGTGTCGGGAAAGTCTCAAGGGTTAGAGCACCTGATCCCTCAGATTGTCTGAGGTGGAGTTACAGTCTCAGGTCTCCCATCCTGACCTGAAAAAGTCAGCTGTCCACTCCTTCCCAACTGCTTTCATGGAAGAAACTGACTATTTTTCCTGATGATATTGAGTAAAGAGGAATGAGAACCTGGGATACCAGGCTTGAGAGTGAAGTGAATCCTTTTTTAAAAATTGTTATTTGTTTGTTTTTAGAGAAAGGGGAAGGGAGGAAGAAAGAGAGGGAGAGCAACATCAATGTGTGGTTGTGTCTCACGGGGCCCCCACTGGGGACCTGGCCCACAACCCAGGCATGTGCCCTGAGTGGGAATTGAACCAGTGACCCTTTGATTCACAACCCACACTCACTCCATTGAGCTACACCAGATAGGGGAACAGGAATTAGAGCCATCTTCCTTGCTCAAATCTTGGATTTGTATCCCATTAAGTATGAGTGAGCATCCAGATCACTAGACATTTGGAAGGAAAAAAAACTTAAAGACAAAGACAAAAACAGAAAGAGAAAAAAATTCTGACCCAGACAATGCAGGAAAAAGGTTACTGTTACTTATTAACATAATGGTGTGAACGTTGCTTTTCTTAAAGAAGCAAATAAAAGTTTGAAAAACAGCAAAGCCTATTTTTTGCAAAATGGAATTTTCAGGGGAAGTTTTGTTTTCAAAAGTGAAGTTAATTGGGCCACTTGGAGTTTCAAATGTGTAGCATCTGGCCGAGTGCCCCAGAAACGTCTGTAGCTTCAGTACTGATTTAGGTGAATGAGCTCCCACCATGGATGGCCCAGGGGATCTGTTTCATGTCCCCTGTGCTCCCCTGATTCAAGAGAGCAGGGAAGCCTGTTTGTGTTCCTGAGTGTCCCTTTCTCCTTCCAGTATCAACACTAATTTTCTGTCCAGGTTTGCTGAGATTGACCTCTGTGTGCCTGTCTCCCTACTTTTTCTCTCTTCCCACTATGTAGTGAGTATGTTTTCTAACTTTCTGTTCCCTGCCAAGTGAAAATACTGATAACCTTACATTTCTTTTCTCTTTCTTTAAATGACTTTGTAATGTTTATTAAGAAAGGCATTTTTATTTTTTAATGTATTTTATTGATTATGTTATTACAGTTGTCCCATTTCTCCCCCTTCATTCCCCTCCACCCTGCACACCCTCTCCCACCCACATTTCCCCCTTTAGTTCATGTCCCTGTGTCATAAGTTCTTTAGCTTCTACATTTCCCACACTATTCTTGCCCTCCCCCTGTCTATTTTCTACTTACCATCTATGCTACTTATTCTCTGTACCTTTTCCCCCTCTCTCCTCCTCCCACTCCCCTGTTGCTAACCCTCCATGTGATGTCCATTTCTGTGTTTCTGTTCCTGTTCTACTTGTTTACTTAGTTTGCTTTTGTTTTAGGTGTGGTGTTAATAACTGTGAGTTTGCTGTCTTTTTACTGTTCATATTTTTATCTTCTTTTTCTTAGATAAGTCCCTTTAGCATTTCATATAATAAGGGCTTGGTGATGATGAACTCCTTTAACTTGACCTTATCTGAGAAGTGCTTTATCTTCCCTTCCATTCTAAATGACAGCTTTGCTGGATAGAGCAATCTTGGATGTAGGTCCTTAAAGAAAGGCACTTTTAAAAAGAACAAATAGAATAAGCCCCCAAAACAAAACATCTTCATTTAGATGAAAACAAATTTGCGTTAGTCCGTTGATCTCTCAGTGAACTGTGGGAGGCTCAGAGATGACAGGTGAGGAGTTACTCACGGGACCTGTTAGCCCCTCCTGGTCCTCATGTTACTGCCGCAGTCCCAGCAATGCTGAGGCCGCAGCCTGTTCTCCCTGAGACTGTGCTCAGCCTTGACAGCGTCCCCCTTCCCTTGAGAGTTCTGGCAACACGTGTCCAGCCCCACAGGAGAAGAGGCCAAGTGTGTGAAGGGTGACATTAAGCCCTGGGACAGCCATGGCACACATACAGGATCATCAATGGAAAGAGTTTTTTGTATGTTGAAATATATCTTAAAATTTTTGTATATTGATATAAATGAGAATATACTACAGGGAAGAGCCTCACCCTCTCCTAATCTTTCAGCAGTAACTCCTAGGGAAATTGAAAATGAAAATACACGGAAGTTACTAAGGTGGCTCATGAATGCCTCAAGTCTACAAACTAAGAAATACAGCTGCTGCGTGTTCTGATCGAATTGCTCAGATGATTTCTAATGGGAACTGCTCTGCCAGGGAACCAAGGGTAGGGAAGGGCTATGGTGAGCGTGTGCAGAGAGATAACCCCGTGATTACAGGATGGATTATTTGTACTTAAAGTTGTAAAAAAAGGAAAGATGCCCATCGGAATCTCCTATAAAACAAAGGAGTGAATGTGGGTGGGCACCACTTTGAAGTGCAGGGAACTGGCAGGACTCCAGGGCTGCACACGTGGCCCCAGGGGAGACATCGGGGATCTAGAAGGTCTGGCTCAGCCCCTGGTGGGGTCAGGAGCAGAGGGCCCAGTGCCCACCATGTTCTGCTGTCCATTTTGTACAAGTGGGAGCTAAGCAATGCCTCCAGGCTCTGGGTCAGTGAGCAGTGATCATGAGAAAGTGTGTTCAGGGGCCCCTACTGGCAGGGAGTGGGCAGAGGTGAGGACTCGCCACGTCTAGGGGAGTGGCCTCCATGTCCCTGAGGTGTCTGTGGCCTCCAATGGGCTTCCCCGGAATTCAAGTTCTCAAAGGCATTCATTCCACCATGGGAACATTTTCTGACTTCAGCGATCTCATCAGTAAAGTGACGATAAAACTATCTGCCCCTCCATTGCCTTTCGCTGTAACAAATTTAAATGGAGACGGTGCCTGAAATACTGTGTATTGTACATATTTATGGCCATGATTGTTACGTAAAGGCCTCTGTCTTGGAGAGTAGATGCTGCAAATTACTGTGCAGTGTTGAGCAATAGATGCTTTATCCTTTTTCCTTTCTCAATAACAGTACTGTTCTGAGAAAAGTTGAATGCAAATGTGTATTTAGAAAAAATTCTTACACTGTGGTGCTTGGACTGTCCCCCACGGGAACTGTCCCACACACTGGCAGATGGCCCACACTATGGGGACAAGGGTGAGAAACAGCATTTTTTACCTGGCAACATCCTTCCCATCCAACTGTCACAGTACCTGAAGATGCACCTTTTGAGGCGACTTCCTGTGAATCTCCTGTAACATCCCCTTTCAGCACAAACAATCCATGGAGGGCTAACCTAGAATGTTACCTCAAAGGGCAGCTGGGTTAGGATCCAGTCCACTGCAGAGACTGAATTGGGAAATGGAGATGGATCAACGAAGAGAGAGGTTTCCGAAAGCAATTCAGTGACTGGAAACATCAGGCTTTGGGTGAGCAAAGGGTATTACAAGGTCAGAGTGCCTTTGGGTTTGGGTGACAAGGAGGAGCAGCAGGCAGGAGGGAGGCAAATAAGGTGCAGGATGGAGAAGCACTAAAGACAAAGTCTACAAATCCCAGTTCCACCAGATTTGGCCCTCAGTTCTGGTCTTTTGTCAAGCACAGTAAAGCAAGTGAAAAATAGAGTCTGGGAGAAGAGCTTTGCCACAGGGAGTGAGTACAATTGGTTTTAATTTGAAGCTGTGTGGGGGTGAGGGGCCAGCTGGGTGTGGGTACAGCCCGTGGGCAGTGAGAACAGGAGAGGCCACGTTGTTGGGGAAGTGAAGGCCGGTCTTAGTCTGCATTAGAGTGAGCACTCTCTCCCCTCCCCCCTCCTTCCTTCCTTCCTTCCTTCCTTCCTTCCTTCCTTCCTTCCTTCCTTCTTTCTTTCTTTCTTTCTTTCTTTCTTTCATGTGTTCTACATTTCTAAACTTAGAGAACACGATTGCCCTTGGCTCCTCCTTCCAGTGTGCTATATTTCTGTTCCAATACTCATGGTACAGTCTTAATTGGCAGCAAGGAGCATAATTAATGACTTAAAATTTATTTCTATTAACAAAGTGAGTGAGTAGCAGAAGAGAAAGAGTTTCTTTGGAACAACAGAGGCACAAAATTAGTATAGTTATTACATAAATTACTGAAATGTATGCCATGGACATCTCGGTAGTTTGAGGTTCTCCCTACTAAAAACTAACAACTCCCCAGACAAATTAAATTTGGGAGTAAAGGTATAGCTTCCCCTTGTCTCACCTCTATCCCCTTCTTGCAATGAGACAATTACCTCTTCTTTAGGCTTTTCTTGGCAAGTGTCCCAGTGCTCCATCAGGAGTCCTGTGTCAGGAGAGCAATGTGGCCCAGCTGCACATGTGGGGACAGACTGGAGGTCACTGTGGGTGGACTCCACAGAGGTAGACACCTGGGGCTGGTCTGGGAGGCCGTGATGTGCAGGGTGGTACGTTGCTTTTTCTCATCCAACCTGGCCGTCATTTTTCCATGACTCTTTTCTTCCCTGCTTTTCCATAACATTTCCTCAAAGAGATGGGACCTTCACTATAGTTTTGCCTGTACAGTGGAAGGCATATGCAGTCTTAAGTGAATGGTGAAATATTTTCTTTCTTGGATGATTTGGATGTTCAGGGACTGAGGACTCTGCTCCAGTTCTTGGCTACTGACCCCTGTTCCAAAAGACAATGTAAAGTGCAGAGGAAACCCCACCCCTGTAAGTTGTTTATGCTTGTAGTAGGAATGATTTTTCTCTTTTAATCTTTTTTAAAATGACTTTACTGAGGAATACGTGATGATGAATTGCACATGTGTAAAATGCACAATGTGACCATTTTGACAAGGACGTTCTCACGGGGAACCGTGGTCACAATGAAGACACTGAGCACGTGCACCACCGGCAAAGCGCCCTCCTGGCCCCGCTCCTCGTGCTCCTTCCGTCCCTCCTGTGTGCCTTCCTGCCGCGTCCCCCCAACCCCTGGGTGGTGCCAGGCGGTCATGGTCTGCCTTCTCTCCCTGTAGGTTAGTGCGCATTCTCTGCAGTTTTCTGTAAACAGAATCACAGAGCACATTCTCTCTCTCCTCTGGTTTCTTCCATCATATTTATTTTGAGATTCTTCCATGTTGTTGTATTCATCAATAGTTCGCTCCTTTTCATTGCTGAGTAGTATTCCATTGTGCAGCTATACCACTGTTTATCCACTTACCTAGTCATGGAATTTCAGGGTTTTTCCCCCAATTACTATTTTCCAACGTATTATGAACATTCATTTGTTAGTGTTAGTATGGACATACGCTTTTACTTCTTTGAGGTTAATACCTAGGTGGGGTTTTATTGCAAGCGCATCTTTAATTTCTGAGTGATTGCACCGTTTATAGTCCCCACAGCTGTGACTGAGAATTCCCGCGGCTCCCAAACCTTGCCAGGGCCTGGTGCGGTCAGTCATCTCTGTTGTAGCCTTTGTAGCGGGTGTGCAGAGGGGTCCTGTTCTAGGGCGCGTTTCCCTTCTGGTTGATGCCACTGAGACTTTTCTCATGTGCTGTTTTCCACACATAGGTTTGGTGAAGTGTCTTCTCAAATCTTTGGCCCATTTGAAAACATGGACTGTTTGTCTTATTAAATTGTAAGAGTTCTAAAAATATGTGTTCTAGATACAAGTCCTTTGTTAAATGTGTGTTTTGCAAAGATTTTTTCCTAGTTTCTGTCTTCTGTTTCTATGTCCTAACATTGTCTTTTAAAAAACAAACATTTTTAACATAATGAAACTGTGTAGTGAATAAAAACCACTTAACTGAGGTATAGTGACATACAAAAAGCTGTGCTTATTTAGTGTGTACAACTTGAGAGGTGGGAGATAAATATGTATTTGTGAGAACATCACTACAATCAATGCCATAAACATATTCGTCACCTCCAGAAGCTTCCTCCCACTCCCTTTATTTATAAATTTTATTCCTTTATTTTTGTGATGGGAACACTACATACAATCTACTCCCTTAGCAAATGTTGAGTATGCAGTACCACGTTGTTAACTATTGCACTATGCTGGACAGCGGATCTCTAAGATGTAGGCATCCTGCTGGGCTGGCATTTTGTGCCCTTGGCCAGTACCTGCCCACTTCCCCCACCCCTGGCCCTCAGCAACCCCCATCCTATCCTCTGCCTCTTGAGTCTGGCTATTTCAGCTTCTTCATGAAGGGATCATGTAACATTGTTCTTCTGTGTCTGGCTTACCTCACTTAGCATATTTTCCTTTGGTTTTCTTCATGTAGTCACAAATGACAAGATTACCATCTTTTTAAAGGTATTTTTTGTATCTTTCAGGGTACAAGTCTTGAACATCTTTTGTCTGATTTACCCTTCAATATCTAATTGTTGGTGCTGTTATAAATTGTATTTCTATACACTAAATTTTAATTCTGATTGTTTATTGTTAATATATGGAAACACGGGAAATTTTGTATTCTTAGCCTGTGACTTACAGTATTGCCAACCTAATTAACTAGCGACAATAGCTTTTTAAACTTATAGATTTTTTATGGTATTTGTTATAAATATTTATATATTTTTTCTTTACAGCTGAGGTTGTCTTTACTTTCTGGTTGGCTCTTCTGTTCTGTTTTTCAGGCTTTTTTCTCTTTGCTTTTCAGTTTTCAAGGATTCTATTGCTACATCTTCAAGCTCAGAGATTTTCCCTCAATCACGTCCAATCCTCTAGTAAACCCATCAAAGTAATTCTTCATTCCTAACACAGTGTTTTTTTCCTCTAGCATTCCTTTTTGATTCTACGTTAGGTTTTCCATCTTCCTGCTTCTGGGGCCCATCTGTTTTGCCTGCTGTCTACTTTATCTATTAAAGCCCTTGGTGTATTAATCCTAATTATTTCAAATTCCTGGTCTGATAATTCCAACATCCCTGCCTGTTTGGTTCTGATGCTTTCTCTGTCTCTTCAAACTGTGTTTTTCCCGCATTTGGTATGCCTTGTAATTTTTTCTTGATAGTCAAGATATGATGTATGGGTGAAAGGAACTAGTGTAAACCGACCTCTATCAGTAAATTGGTGAATTGTACGGGGAGAGGAAGTGTCTGTAGTCTATGATCAGGTCTCAATCTGTTAGGAAGCCTATGCCTCAGGACTGAGAATTTCACAAGTGTTTTCATTTATTTTTCTCCACCCTTAGGCTGGAGAAGATGGCTCGAATGGGCTGGAGCTAGGCAACTGCCTTTCCTACATCAATGGAAAATACCCCAGCAGGTTAAGCCTAGGTTAACTACTTTACCCTAAAGGAAGGCCTTATTAAGAAGAACAGCGTACTCTTACCCATTTTCAATTTTTTTTTCACTTGCCCTGCTGGAAGCAGGAAGGGATGTTTTTCTGAATTTTTTTGGAGCAGGAATGGATTGTGCAGTGTATTTCATAAAGTTGTCAGGTTTTCCCCTTTACTAGTTCCCCTGGAGTTTTTGTCCACACTGAGCTTCCAGCAATCCACCTATTACGGCTTGAGTTTTCCAGTTGTGGTCCTGGTGCCCACCATGGTTCCTACTGGTGAGTTCCTGTTCCTGTCAACAGGGACTCCCTGCATCCATCTCTCTCTAATCTAAAGGGCATTGGTTTGTCCTCCCATCTTTCTTATGGTTCCAAGAAGACTTGGTGATGCTTCAGTCCGTTCAGCTTTTTCTTGTTACTAGGGCTGAGTGATGACTTCCAAGGTCCTTGAGTGTGGAACTTAAAACTGGATGTCCCTACAATATACATCTTAATTTATCACAATCTCAGGCAGATTGATGTTAACTTAATTTTAATAAAATACAGACACTTTTTCTAATATAGCTCTATTTCTTCTCTCCTTTTTTCTGCTATTACCGTCATATATACTACGTCTATATATATTATAATCTGATGACTGCATTGCGGATTTTGCTTTAGAAAATCTCATTTTCTAAAAATTGCTGACCCATTACAGATGTCCCCCAACCCCCCTCTGTCTAACTCCTCCCACCCGCTATCCATCCCCTTGTTCTGGCCATAGCCGCACTGTTGTCTGTGTGTGTGAATGATGCTTACATGCTCGTTGGCGAACCCCTGCACCTTCTTCCATCCAGTCCCCTCCATGTGTTCATATCTGCTTCTGTTTTGTTTGTTAGGGGTTTTCTGTTCATTAGATTCATGTTTTCTTTTGTAATTAAGAGGAGAAAGGAGAAGGATATATTTATAGAATGTTTCATATTATTCCCAATACCATTTCCTTTACTCCTGTGGATTTCAGTGACTGTCTCATTTCATTTTCCTTTTCCAAAATAGTGCCATTCTTCACCTCTTCCTTGTGTTCTTCTTATTATGTATATTATACTATAATCTTGACAATGAAATCTGAAATTTATACTTCTATGCAATTTTCTTTTAAATTAATTAAGAGAATAAGAGAAAAATGTATTTATAATTATTTTATATTTGTCTATATAATTACCTTTTCCTGGGCTCTGCACTTTTTTATGTGCAAATTACCACCTGATACCATTTCCATTTATCTTGAAGAACTTCCTTTAGCATGTCTTATGGGGTCTCTTCCAGCAATGGATTTTCTCCATCTGAGTTTACTTGGAAATTACATTATTTTGGAAAGACTTGGAAGAGAGCAGGAGTTGGCTGGGGTTGCTGGCACAAAGCACCACAAACCAGTGCCTTAAAAACCAGAAATTGTCTTACAGTCCGAACTACTCGTCTATAATCAAAGTGTCAGGAGATACATTTCCTTCTGAGCCTGGTGAGGGAAGGACCTGTTCCAGTCCTCTCATTAGGCTTCTGGATGCTTCATTCTGATCGCTGCTTTCATGTTCACAGGGTCTTCTTTGTGAGGGGGGGTGTGTGTGTGTGTCTGTCTGCCCAAATACTACCCTTTTATAAGGACATGAGTTACATTGGATTAAGTCCCACCACGGAGCTGATTGTAACTAGATTACCTTGTGAAGACCTTATTTCCAAAGAAGGTCACATTCTGAAGTAGGAGGGATGAGAACTAGAACATATGCAGCATTAGAATTTGTGTGTGCTTGAAGGGGGGGCACAATAAAAGCGTAACAAATTTTTTTTTGAAGTCAGGGAGTTTGTTACTCTTTGATTAAAATGTTTTAAAGCCCTACAGGTAACATGCAGAATGTGGGAGCCTATCATTTTGATCAAGAGCTCTGTCTCACCTTGTCCAATGTCTAAGCCCTAGCAGAGCTCCCAAACCCCTCCCTGAGGCCGACTCCGTGAATGTCTTTGAGTAGAATCAGATGTAGGCATTTAGATGTATCAACTTGGAAGGGGAAGGCTTAGACCTGACAACATAAAAATAAAATCATCACTGATAATTAACAAATGTAAAAGATACAGCATATTTGGAGAAAGTAAATATAATATATATAATAGGCAAAGTAGTATTCATATTATTTAAAAAATGATATAAATGAATAAGAAAAAGACAATCTGTTAAAGTGACAACACAAAGCACAAATTGTTCAAGGGCCCTAGTAATCAGGAAAATGCAAATGAAGTGTCAACAAAATACTGATGAGTTATTAAAATATAAAAAAAGATCGATAATGATGTTAACCAAGATGCAGGGGAGTTGATTTTCCATACCCTGTTGTTGTCTGTATAGATTTTTAGAGTCATCCTGGAAAGCGATTTTTCAATTATCTATAAAAACATGAAATAGGCATATCCTTTGGCCCAGCAATTTTACTTCTGAGAATAAGATTAAGAAATACATACATATATTCTCTATGCATATGTATAAGTCAACATATTTACACATTCGTACATACATGAAAGTCTGTCTGGAAAGGTCCAGCCAGTGTTAACATAATGAGAATGGTCCATGTGACATAGATGTAACCTGGCAGCAAAGTAAAGGGGAGTGGGCTGGAATGCACATGTATGAGCAGACGACTTCACTGTACTAGTCAGGGGGGGTGGCAGACACCCTTGAGTGAGTGTGTGCACTGTGTGACTATGCGTTCAAAATGACTGAGTGAGTAGAGCAACAAATATACATCAGATTTTGCATTAAGCTTGAACATTCTATGGAAACTATTTGGATGATTTAGAAGGCTGCATCCATGGGCAAGTGGTGATTGGCAGCTTCATCACAATGACCTGCCTGCTCATGCATCGCATCTCCTGCAGAATTTTTTGGTGAAACACCAATTCACCCAGGTGACTCAGCCCCCTACAACCTAGATTTGATGCCCTGTGACTTCTGGCTTTTCCCAAAACTAAAATCACCTTTCAACGGGAAGAGGTTGCAGATCATTGATGAGATTCAAAAAGTATAATGGAACAGCTTATGGCAGTATGGAGAACTGTGTGAGGTCCCATGGTGCCTACTTTGAAGGGAACTGAGGCATCATTGTCCTACATGTGATGTTTCTTGTATCTTGTATCTTCTTCAATAAATCTCTGTTTCTGATCCACGGCTGCATATGTTCTGGGCCAGTTGTTGTTTATTTATGGTTCATGTTATACTAACTAAGATATATAAAAAATTTAAATATTATTAATAAGTGAGCAAGTTAAATTGTCATACAAACACACTATAAAGTATATGTGTATGTGTTTATGTATAAGCACATATCAAAACTGTTTTAACTTAAAAAATAAAAACAAGTTCCAAATAAATACACAGATATAATCCAACTTTTGTAAGAAAATTGGATACTTATTTCTATAAGCATTTCTTTTTCTTCTACAAGGATACTTATTTTCATAAGTATCCTAATATAAATACTAATTGCCAGGACATTCAAAATTGCCATAATGGGTCATAGAGGTTGAAGAAGAAATGGAACGGAGGGGGCAGAGTCCTTTTTAAACTTTAGGTTTTGCTCAGCAAAGTAATGTAATATCTTGAGTTTTATACAGTGAGAAAAACCACCTGTTGTATTTTTGTGTAATATTGGAAATATTGCAACATAAATTTTAAATTTAAATTAATATCCAAATATTTGCCTCCGGTTTTTAAACTCCTTCCCCCAAATAATCCTAAGTGAATATGCTACAGAAAAGGAACAAAGAAATTCCAAATTTTTCTCGAAGAGAAATTGCCCAGCTTCTGAAATTCATTTCCATTTCTGAGAGGTTGGAACACCTAATATGATGGACACCCAGAGCCTGGGCACTTTCCTGGGTCCAAAGGAAGAAAGTATTTAGGACAAAGTAATGGTTGTTCTCACCTGTTGTAGCGAGACCCACATGCAAAGCAACATTAGATAAAACAAAGAGTCAGAGGAAATGTTCACTTCCTCTCCCTTTCACTGCAGATTTGCAAGTGTGATTTTTGTTTCCTTTCAATTTTTTGTCCTTTCAATAACAAGCACTTCTTCATCTTCTCGCCTCTTTTCAATCTTTCCTCCTTGATTTCCTCACTGTCTTCACTTCTTTTCCACATTTTCCCTTTTACTCCT
>PVKU01016201.1:0-15474 GCA_004027475.1 Anoura caudifer | reverse complement strand
GCCGCACTGTGATCCCGCAGGTGATTCTCAGTCAACGGGCACGAGAGTGGTGAAGACCTTCACTTCCACCAGGAAGGCAGGTTTGAGGAGATGCTGCAGAAAGCTTCCAGTGTGACAGGGCGGCTGAGAGAAGGATTCACGGGAAGAGGGCATCTTCAACATTCCAGATGCGGACAAGCCCTGAGGAGCAGGCATGCTGCCTACCCAGAGCGGAGCTGTGTTAGGGGCCGAGACCCACAGTCCTACCAAAGATTGTTCATCTCTATAATGTTGTGTCTGTGCCTTGGAGCACTGAGCTGGCTCTGGGAATCCTAATTTTTAAAAGATTTATTCATTTACTTTTAGAGAGATGAGAAAGAATGAGAAAGAAAGGGAGAAAAACTTCGAGGTGAGAGATAAACATGGATTGCTTGCATCTCGTATGCGCCCAAACAAGGGTCCAAATCTGCATCCCAGGCATGTGCCCTGACCGGGAGGGAATTGAACCAGCGAGCCTTTGTTTGCAGTACAACGCCCAGGCAAATGAGGCACCACAGGCAGGGCTTTGTTCTCTCTGCCCAAAGATCAGCTGACCCACCTGGACAGCTGATACCCAGAACTACATTTTCCCTGGGGAATGATGAACAAGGCAGGGATGCTTAGAGTGTGGAAGCTGCATGGAGAGAGAAAAAGGAGGGTGTGTGCATGAGGGGGTGACGGTGCCTTGCTGTGGTGGGGCTGCTGGCACAGAGGGACATGGCTGAGTCCCCCGGCTCTGCAGGCTGGATCCTCAGAGAGGAGTAGGAGCCCTCTGGCTTCTCAGCAGAGAACCGGTCCTTATGCATCCCCAGGAGTCTGGGGAATCCAGGATTTGAAAGTACGTCAGAAACTCTGGGCCCTGTCCCAGGATCTGTCAGTAGAAGTAAAGTTCAAGGTGTCCAGAAATAGGGTCACACCTGATGGCCGCACCCTGGCACTGCTTGCTTGGTGACCCGTGGAGTGACGCCCAGGGCAATATCTGAGTTGGAAGCTCCAACTCCCTCTGCAGGGCACAACCTAGTGCCCTCCCTCTGCTCATTAACCTCCACACAGCATATTTGTCTCCCCTGCCCATAGCAAAGCCTCGTGCCCTCTGAGTCACCGTGCACAGGTCTCCCATAGCTTCTCTCTGGAGGAAGACTCAATGTCCTGCACCTTTAACACACCTGCATGTGGTGCTCTTGGGGCTCTATGTGGGGGTGCTGTTCATGACCCCCCGCCCTGGAGGCATCACACTCAGGCTCATCACCAGAAAAGCTAGAAAGAGCAACCACCTTCCCAGTAACAGAGCACCTGCCAGGACAGACTGACAGGCAGCAACAGTGCAGACCCTGGTGTGTGCCTGAGGCCCTGGATCTGGACCACGCCTGGTAGACACCAGCCTAGAGGGGCACCTCATCACACACCGAGGACCACCCTGCAGGCATCAGGCACTTGGGGTTCCAAGGTGTGGGAGTTTGTACAGGAGTCGCATGAATCCGGAGTGCAGGGCCTCAGCCATCCTTCCTGTGCAGAGAGGACATGGCCATGCAGCACTGTGGATCCACAATTTCTCTGCTGGCACAGAAGTACACAGACGTCTGGGAGGGGGTGGCCGACTCCAGTGTGAGGGGGAAGTCCTCCACATTCAACCTAGATGCACTGTACCCATCAGCATCCTCTCCTTTGCTGGAGAGACGAACACCCGCTGAGTAATATATCCGCCTCAGCCCCTGTCCCAGGTCTTGTCGATGCCAGGACATAAGGGTATGCTTATCAGTCTGGTGACACCTCAGCATCACCTTTCTCCCTGTCCCTGTGACCTTGTACCTTGGACTCTGGGTGATTCCTGCATCCAAGTGTCCTGTAGAGAGAATGATAGAGCCTTATGTTGTCATCCTACAACCAAGGCTTGGTCTGAGTGCTGGGAATTCCAGGGCAGGAAGCCCGCCTGCGCCCACCTGCCCACAGGAGACAAAGAGCCACGCAGAAGAAGAGCCTGGTGAGCATTTCAGGTGCAGCGGACAATGTCACGTCTTCCAGTTCTGTTTGGGGAAATACAAGCCAGCCTCTCAGGGACTCACTGACATCACCGTCCTTCACAAGTGTTTGAGCTCAGAGCTGACCTGCCACACCCCTCCCACCAGGAGCAAATCAGTGACAGCAAGTTGACCAGTGCAGCATGAGAACAATGTGAAGTCTCTTTTTTAAAGAAATCTTAGCCACACATATGCTTTCCCCTGACTTTTGGTGAGGAAATTCATTCTTCTATGCATAATGATACAATTCCTTATTTGTGTACTGTACAATTTTTCATTGTATTACTGGAGACTAGGAAATGTTCTCATAGCAATCCTCATACTGTGGTGACTTCTCTGAACGAATTTGACTTCAAATATGTTCTTCTAGTTTTTCTGTTTCCATAAATTCTGGATAATTTCCATGTCAGCCCACAGCTATCCTCTCTCTTCAAGGAAAAAACTGATATTCAGAAAGTTTCAAAGCCTCAGGGTCAGGGTCACTGGAATCTGAGAATTACTTTACGTTGTCTCACAATTCACCCACTGGTGGGAGCCCTGCCTCCCGAGCTCAGGTCTCTGTGTGCTCACGGGTAAGAGTCTCCCTTGGTTCCAGCTGAGGCCCCAGGAGACTGGTCACCTCTGGCCCCGTGACTGTGCTTTCTGTGAAAAAGAGAGGAGCCTCCTTAGTGACGTGGATGAGATATTCAGCCAGAGGTCCCCGTGCTGCTACTTCTTACACAGGTCACACCTCAGTGTGAGGTGACCCTGTTTCTGTGACTGTGTTTCTTGACGTCATCTCAAAGGGCAACTTTAATCGCCCAGCAGTGAGAAAGGTCAGGGAGTCAGACACCAGAGGCCAGAAAGGGGCTGAGGCATCAGCACGTGGAAAGGCTTCCAGCTCAGGGCCTGGCTTTCCCAGCAATGGCTGGGACGTCCACATCCGGGGCACGTTTGTTCCCGGGAGAACAAGAGCCACACAGCCAAGGAGCCCGCTTCCTGAGCTGGGACCAGTGCAGAGCACAGGCGCCTTTCAGGGAGGGCTCATGCTCTTCGGGTTACAGGACATCAAACCCCAGAGACCTGAGGACTGTTCTCATCGTGATGTGTGACCCACCCGTAACATTGCTATTCTCAACAATTCCCTCATTTCTTTGGTGGAATAAGCCCTCATCAGGAATATTTCTTCATGATTCATTTTTAAGTTAATCAATTAGAGTCACATATTTGATGTTTTGGAAAACATGCACCTCATCGCAGAGCTCTGTTTGTTCCGTGTGTTTCTTTGCTCTGGCGGCTCCCAGCCCCGGCAGCACCACCACACGGAACACGGTGCCAGGAGATTGACGACACAGGAATGAAGGAGGATTTCAGGCTTCCTGATTTTCAAAGGCCCTTCCAACACTTCTACCATGTTTCTCTATTCTCTTTTACAAAGAGCACCCTGCCATTTTATTAGCTTTCATCCCCACAAAGCCCCGCCTGCTCTGTACCTGGATTCCACCGGGGCTCGTTGAAGGGATGATGGAAGGAACGAATGGTTCTGAGTCCCGGCAGACGTGTCTTCTGTGAACATAACCTGGTCTAGTCAGTGGAAAATAGGTGCGGAGCATGAAGGGAGCAGAGACCCATGCGATTCTGTTGGGAGTTCAAAATAAAGCAAAAGGCACTGGGAAAGGCACCTATTCATTCATAGGTGTTACTGTAAGACTTTGTGTTTTCGTAAGACTTGTTGATCGAATGGATGCAGAATGGATGAAATACAAATGGCGGTCTCTTCCAGGGGGAAGGGTCTTGTGACGGTCACTTCACTCCATCCCTGTCACAGTGTGGGCTGCACCCAAGGGCACAGTCTGAGAGGAGGACTTAGGAGCACACAGAGTATTTGGGAAATGACCCCAGGAAGCGGGAGTCAGAGGTCAGGGAGGAAGAAACCAGGAAGGAGAGACCAGTATGAGGTGCGGTGTTGCAGCTGTGCTGGGACATTGGGAGATGGATTTGGTTAGCACCTGCCAAGAAGCACGCACGACGCCCCTCAATCTCTCCTCCTGAGCTCAGAGGCTGGAGCGTTTGTCCCCTGCTCTGCCTGACTCCCCGGGAGTGTTAGCACTTCTGCAGCTGTGGCTGCCCTGGTGAGCAGGCCTCCTGGGCTCCTGGGGCAGAGAGGAGCCCAGCGCAGACAGCAGAGGGAGTCCCGCTGGACTGTGACTGGGGTGCACTCGGTACCAGGCAAATGGACTCAGTCTTGCAGGGAATTGTCCACTGCAGCTGAGGCTGAAAGCAGAGGGGGGCGGGATGTGATGGAGGCACGGGAGGCCCCACCGTGATGGCCTCTCTCTAAATGAAACCGTCCCTTCTGCTCTCCCTCTGTTGTGTGATTGCCAACCGCCCTGGGGCCACAGCATTCTGGAAACATCACACCTTCTTGTATGTCAGACTTCACGTCAAACAGGAAGTGCTGTTGTGAGCCCTACATTCAATCTCCCTCAGAAACCACTCTGTGTACAACAGCTCACTCACCTAATACATCATCAGACATCAGTGCTTGCATTTCATAGCACTCTGTGTGGGAACGTAGGTGAGGTGGGGAAAACTCACCTGGGCCTGCATTGACCCCTGCACTGCACCCAGCAGTGACTGTGCCGGACGAGGGGATTGTCACGGAGTTTCAGGGCACCTGAAAGACAAATACCATATGGTCTCGCCTTTAACAGGAACCTAAACCATAAAACAAACAAACAAGCAAAATATAACCAATGACACTGAAATTGAGAACAGGCTGATGGTCACCAGAGGGGAGAAGGGAGGGAATTTCAGGGAGAAAAGGGGAAGGGTTTACAGGAACAAGCTAAAGGACTCATGGACAAAAACTAGGGGGGAGTGGAAATGGGAGGGAGGTGTGGAGGGCTGGGGCAGTGGGCTGGGATGGGAGTAAAAGACAGAAACTGTACAAGAACAACAATTAAAATAAAAAAAATTTTAAAGAGTTTAAGGGCACCTGAGAACACTCAAGCCCATATCACTTTATTAAGGCCCTTTGCAAATCCTCTAAACTCTCTAACAATCAGTGTTTTCACCTATAACATGGGTCACGCAGCCACCTCGCAGAAAATGAGCAATCATTTATTCCTATCTCCCATTTGTTGTCTGGTGGCATGGGTCACCCACGGAATTTCCTCAAACAACTAAAAATGCAACTGCCTTTTGACCCATTGATTCCACCACTGGGAATATGCCCTAAGAATCCCCAAACCCCAAATACCAGAGTTTACGCACCTCTGTGTTCATAGCGGCGCTGTTTACAGTAGCCGAGGGTTGGAAACAGCCTAGGTGTCTGTCAGCACATCAGTGGGTAAAAAACTCTGGTACATCTGCACAATGGAATATGCACAACAGAAAAAAAAGAAGGCATTCTTACCTTTTGGAACAGGTGGATGGATTTGGAAAGCATTATGTTAAGTGAAATAAGGCAGTTGGTGCAAGACAAATGCCATATGATCCCTCTTATAAGGGGAGTTTAATGAATAAAATAAACGAATGAGTGAAACACAAGGTCCAGCAGAACTAAGGTTTGCTTCAGCATGGTTGGTAGGGTAATAATGTGGGTGTAATCATTCATACTTTTAATTTGAAACTTTCACCTGAAATGTCATTTGGTGTGCTTGAGTGTGATGTTGTTGTGCTACAGAATGGCGTGCTCTTATTTTGTAACAAAAGAGTTGGTAATAAAAAGGGGCCTTATTAGGGCCGGACTCTGTAGAAGCAGAGCCACGGAGCCATGGGGTAGACTAACGCTGTAAGCGGTGAGGGAAGTGCTGGAGACTCACTGATAGAAGGAGAGGGGTTAGTAAAGAACAAAAATGAGGGACCCGTGCACAAAGATGTGGGATTGACTACCGTCCTGGGGGCTGGCTAGGTGGAGGGGGAAAGGGGGAAATACTAAGAGCTATAATAGAATAAACAATAAAATGCTTCAAAAGGGTAATAAGTAAGGTATTGAATTAAATGCACAAAACGAGTAGAACTAAAGTCGTCTGTGTCCCCCCGGTTTCCCCCTGCACTCTGTGTGTGGCTCCACCTCTCCTTCAACGGCCGTGAGGCTCAGCTGATGTCTGCAGCTCCTCACCTGGGCAGATGCAGCAATTTCAGATTTTCTGACCAGAAGTGGCAGAGCTGAGGACAGGCTCAGACGCCCCCTCCTACACACCCTCCTTGCCGTGGTTTAGAAGCACCCATTCCTGGCATGAGCTCCCAGAATGCTCCTTGACACTCCTAGAGGCTTCTGTTTCCCTCCTAGCATCTCCTGACAGGCTGGAAATCCCCCAAGTCACTTAGCTCCTCTCCTAGGGAGATGTCACGGCCTCGCTCTCTCTGGAACTGTGACAGGACAGACACACGTCCTCTGGCTTGAAGCTCTATGTCCTAGCAGTTGGCAGGCAATCGCCCATGTACCGCACTCCTGAGCTGTGACCTCCCCATCCCAACACAGATGCTCTTGAAATAGGAGAGACTGTGCTCTATTCCATCCAATGGACCAAAGCCCATGCAGGACCATGGAATCCAGGGCTTGTTGACTTCACAGGTGTGGAGATGGAGGATGGACGTGCATGGAACGTTCGGAACGTCCAGCAGCTACACTTCCCTGTCCATGAAATGGTGAACTGAGTGGGCACGTGGTGTCCACCAGGACCATGCAGTACAACAGGCAGTATGGACCTCCACTCTGCTCTGGCAGAGCTCAGAGAACATTCAGGAAGGCTCTGGCTGAGCTCGGCAGGGCAAGGGGAGTGTGAGAAAACAGCTGGAAGCATCTGTGGAACCTGGCCAACACCCTTCCCTATACTTGCAACATCCTCAGCTGGAACAGGAGGGTGTGGGCACGAAAATCATGGGCCCAACAGGCTGTGTCTAAGTTGCAGGCACAGGGGTCACGGTCAAATCTTCCAACTAAAGGAGTACATGCCAGCTCAGAGCAGTAGTCACAGAACACTGTGCCTTTGAGGTGAACAGAAATGGTTCCTTTCCCATAATCCTCCTGCTCATAATAATGAGTAAGGAACTGGGGGCTCTGCCCCTGAGCCTGCTGGTACCAGTACACGCTCTTGTGTCCAGAGATGGGGTGGCACTTCACAACAGCCTCCCCGCCATGACCTTTGATGAGGTGTCTTGCGGACTGAGTGACTCCAGCCGCCACTGCCCCTGTGGAGGAAGGAGGCAGAGCTGAGACCAGCCCAGGAGGCAGATGGACACTCCAGCAAAGGTCAAGAACGTCAGGTTGGAGGGACCTCCCACCTGAGTCGAGACTCAGCTGCCCCCAGGAGACACAGGGCCCCACAGCAGAGAAGACAGGTGCCCCTGGAAGATTCAGGCAGCACAAGATGGGCCATGTCACTCCCTGCTCAGGGCTCTGGGTTTTGGGTGAGACAGCAGTTTGTCCCTCCCTTTGCTCTGTTTGCAGAGATTCCCGGTGGTGTCACTGTTCACTGAGGTCCTGCAGGCTACCTTCACCCTCAGACAGGGCCCTCAGGCACAGCCCTGCCCCATTGTCTCCATCTTCCTATGAGCAGGTGCAGCTGGCTGCGCTGAGCTGGGCCCCCAGGGTACTGGGCCAGAGGCCAGCCCCTAGCTTCGGAGCAGGTGCTCCTCTCTACACCTGGCTTGGGTTTTCCAGGCTTCTCACTGAAGCCCCATCACATTCTGCACCAAACATAGGCTTCAAGAGGCGGTAATTCCATGCAAGACCAACTTCCTTTCTCCCTGCTGTGACACACAAATGCGTATCCATTAATGTGAAAAGATATGATCAGCAAACCTCTGATTCATCCAGTAATTTCCCTGACACAGGGCCCAAGCCCATTCTCTCCCTCTTTACCCTCCCTCTTCCTCAGGGCACCATCTGCATCTCACTCCGTGGATCCACAGCGCCCTCAAGTGGCCACTTGTACAGCAGCGCTGTTGTCACTTCCTTTGCCAGGGAGTCTGGGTACCATGAGCAGAGGGGAGCACAGGAGGGTTTGTGAGCAGGGAGAGGGTGACAGTGACACACTGTGGTTTTGGTGCTCGCACAGAGGTACGCGGCCGAGTCCCCAGGCTCTGCAGGCTGGATGCTGAGAGTGGAGGAGGAGCCCTCAGGTCTCACAGCAGAGAACCGATCGTTAGGCATCCCGGAGGTGTCCACGGCTTCCTCGTTTTGAAAGTACACCAAAATCTTCGGGCCCTGCCCTAGCATCTGTTGGTACCAGTAAAGGCCAACGTGGCCTGAAATAGGATCACACCTAAATGTCACATTCTGTCCCCTCTTGGTGACCTTGTTCCTGGGGGACTGGGAGACTCCAGCCTCTGCGTGACCTAGGAACACAGAAGTTGACAACAAAATGAGGAAAACAATTGTAATTGCCAAGCACACACACACTGAAGCTGCTTGGTTTTCTGAGGACTCACCAGCCCCCAGCAGACAGAGGGTCGCCCAGCAGAGGAGCCTGGTGCCCATGGCAGGGTCAGGACAGGAATGGGAGGTTCACCAGGTCAGGGTCCTTGTGAGCAGGAGCAGAGAAGGAGGGACGTGTCTTGTCCCCACAAGGCAGCTCCCACAGTGACATCACTGCCTCTCTCAGGACACTCCCCCTCAGGGACCCATGACGTATATTACAGCACCCTTGGGTGACGGGCCGAAATAGTTACAAGCAACTTTTACAACAAGATCCATGCACAGCTGTCACTATGGGCTCCAGTGCTGTCTGTATGCCAAGGTGTCACACTGAGTCTCATTCACCTGTCACTCTGGTCAGCTGGTGTTTTCACTGGGACATGTCAACAGCGTCATCAACGCAACACAGCAAAGGGTGAATTTGTTGTCTTCTCTGCAATTTGGGATCTCCTGGGAGCACCCTGTTCTGTCACCATGCCCTCCACTCTCGCAGTCACACATGCTCAACCTTGTCCCTTTCCTAGCGAGGGTGGGTGTCTGGGTTGACTCAGCTTTGCCCTGGACACACTGACCCACTCAGAGACACACAGAGGGAGCAGTGCCCTGGGAAATATCAGAGCAGGAAGCTCCTCTTCCTTCTGCAGGTCACGACCAAAGCCCTGCCTGTGCTCATCAACCCCCACTTAGTATTAAGTCCGCACAGCCCATAGCAGAGCCTCATGTCCTTCTTAGTCGCCACGTATAAAAAATCAGCTTCTTATAGCTTCACACTGGAATAAGACTCAATTTCCCCGACCTTTAAGACACCTGTGTGTGTACAAGAGGGTTAGTTGGATGTGATTATCGATGACATTTCCCCCTGGAGGCATCAGACTCAGGCTGATAACTAGAAAGCTAGAGTTGGGGAAGCACCTTCCCAACTAACGCGGCAGCTGCTGGGACCGACAAACTGAGGGAAAGCAACAGGGAACGTGTGTGTGCCCGAGGCCCTGGGTCCACGTCAGGCCTGGCAGACACAGCCCTGGAGGTGACCTCATCACACATCGAGGCTCACCCTGCAGGCAGGGGACACTGGGGGCTCCAAGGTGCAGGAGTCTGCACAGGGCTCCCCTGAGTCCGGGCGCTGGGCCTGCCCCTGACTTTCTGTGCAGAGAGGAGGCGGCTGTGCAGCGCTGTGGATTCACTGCTGGCGCAGAAGTACACAGATGTCTGGGAGGGGGTGGCCGACTCCAGCGTGAGGGGGAAGTCTTCCTTTTTTGATCTAGAGACACTGTACCCATCAGGGATGTCTCCTTTGTCAATGCTGCCGATACCATATGAGTAATAGATTGGCCTCAGCCCGTGACCCGGATCTTGTCGGTACCAGCACATATAGTCATGTTTATAAGTCTGGTGGCAACTCAGTGCCACCTTCTTTTCTGTCCCTGTGACCTTATATCTTGGACTCTGGGTGACTTTGGCATCCAGGTGTCCTGTAAGACAGAGTGACATAGTGTGAGGTTGTCATCATGAGACAAAAGCTTGGATAAAGTCTTGGGAACTCCAGGGCAGGAAGCCCACTGCACCCACCTGCCCACAGGAGACAGAGAGCCACGCAGAAGAAGAGCCTGGTGACCATTTCAGGTCCAGGACAGAATCTCACGTCTTCCAGTTCTGTCTGGGTATGTAGAACTCAGCCTCTCAGGGACTCAGGGACCTCACTGTCCTTGACACACCCTCCCCCACAGGAACACATCAGTGACATACAGGAAGTGGAACCCTGCAGAACAGATAAATGTGTAAGTCTGCTTTCAAAGAAGCCTAATAAGCAGTACATTCTTTTTGCCTGTTTTGGGGTAAGGCAGTGTGTGCCTCTATGCATAGTAATAGGATTCCTCACCCGAACATTGCTACAATTTTTGGTAATAGTTTTGGTGCTTTGACAGATTTCTCTGCTCATAATATACTTCACATTCTGACTATTACTGCTTCTCTTTGCATAAATTCTGGATAATTTCAATGTCAGCCCACAGCGATTCTCTAGCTTAAAGGAGCTAACTGATACCCTGAAAGTTTTCAATGCCTCAGGGTCAGGGTCACTGGAATCTGAGAATTACTTTACATTGTCTCACGATTCACCCACTGGTGGGAGCCCTGCCTCCCGAGCTCAGGTCTCTGCATGCTCACGGGTAAGAGTCTCCCTTGGATCCAACTGAGGACCAGGAAGACTGGTCACCTCTGGCCCCGTGACTGTGCTTTCTGTGAAAAAGAGAGAGGCCTTGTCAGTGACATGGATGAGACATGCGGCCAGAGGTCCCCATGCTGCTACTTCTTACACAGGTCACGCCTCAGTGTGAGGTGACCCTGTTTCTGTGACTGTGTATCTTGATGTCATCTTGATGGGCAACTTCAATCGCCCAACAGTGAGGAAGGACACAGAGTCAGAATCAGAGGCCAGGAGGATGTGAGACATCATTGCATGGAAAGGCTGTGATGCTCACCTGTTGTCTGCAGCTCCTCACCTGGGCAGAAGTAGCAAGTTCACATTTTCCGTCCGGAAGCGGTGGAGCTGAGGACACGCTGAGACCCCCCAGTCTACTCTGTTCAAAGGGTTAGAAATACCCGTTGCCTGCTTGAACTCCCAAATGCTGCCTGACACTCCTAGAGGGCTTCTGTTTCCCGCCTAGAATCTCCTGACAGACTGGCAATCCCCCCGGTCACGTGGCTCCTCTCTTAGGTGGGTATCATGGCCTTGCTCTGTCTGGAACTATGACATGACAGACACTTGTCCTCTGGCTTGAAGCTCTATGTCCTAGCAGTTGGCAGGCAATCAGCTGTGGACCCCGCTCCTGAGATGTGACCTCCCCATTCCAGCTCAGAGGCCCTTGAAGTGGGAGAGACTGTGCTCTGTTCCATCTCATGGACCAAAACCCAGACAGAACCATGGAATCCAGGGGCTTGTGGACTTCGGAGGCATGGACATGGAGGATGGACATGCATGGGACATTTGGAACGTCCAGGACCTGCAGCGCCCTGTCTATGAAATGGTGCACTGAGTGCTCCCTCCCCTGTAAAGTGGACACGCAATGTCCACAAGGACCGTGCACTACAGCACACAGTGTGGACTCCACCCTGTCACAGAGGAGGGCTTCCTGACATGTGCTGGGAATTGCACGGTGCTGGCAGCGCTGGGAGAACATTCAGGAAGGCTCTGGCTGTCCTCAGCAGGGCAGGGAGAGTGGTAGAAAGAAAGAAAAACCGTATGTGGAACTCCATTGCGGTCCCCTCCCTCTCCCTGTGACACCAGCTGGGACAGGAAGGTTTGGGTACAGAAAGCCATGGGCCCTGCAGGGCTGTGTCTAAGCTGCTGGCACAGAGGTACACGGCCGAGTCTTCCGGCTGCAAGGTGCGCATGGCCAGCTCAGAGCTGTAGTTATTGAACTGTTTTCCTTTGAAGCGGTCAGGGAAGTTTCCTCTCCCAGTCTCTTGCTTTTCATAATACTGAATGAGAAGCCTGGGTTCCTGCCCCCGAGCCTGTTGGTACCAGTACACACCACTGTGTCCAGAGAAGGGGTGGCATTTCAGAACAGCCTCCCCACCATGACCTTTGATGAGGTGTCTTGGGGACTGGGTGACTCCAGCAGCCACTGCCCCTGTGGAGGAAGGAGACAGAGCTGAGACCAGCCCAGGAGGCAGATGGAGGTTGGAGGGACCTCCCACCTGAGCTGAGACTCACCTGCCCCCAGGAGACACAGGGCCATGCAGCAGAGGAGTTCGGTGCCCCTGGAGGGTTCAGGCAGCACAAGATGGGCCATGTCCCCGCTCAGGGCTCTGGTCTTTGGAGTGAGAGAACAGAGTTTAGTCCCTCCCTTTGCTCTCTTTGGAGGGCTTGCCTGTGACATCACTGTTCTGATGTCACTGTCTTTGTAGTATCTCGTAGGCACCCACAGCTCCTAGACAGGCTCAGCGGTCCTGAGTTCCCTTAGTTTGTCCATCTTCCCATGAGCAGGTACAGCTGGCTGTGCCGAGATGGGCCCTACAGGATATGGGGCACATGTCCATCCCCATAGCTGCTCTGTTTGCTTCAGAGCAGGTGCTCCTTGCTCTACATTGGCTCGGATTATCCAGGCTCCTCACTGAAGCCCCATCACACTCTCCACCAAACATGGGCTCCAGGAGAAACTTAACTCCATGCAGTTAAGTGCCAAATTCATGGCTCCCTGGGATAACATAGACACCTGCATATCTGTTAATGGGAGAAGATAAGATCAGTGAACCTCTGATTCATCAGATAACCTCTTTGATGCACAACCAAGTCAAGACACTTCCAGTAAACCCTCCCTCTCCCTCAGGGTGCCATGAGCATCTTACTCTGTGGATCCACAGCGCCCTCAAGTGGCCACTTGTGCAGCAGCGCTATTGACCCTGCCAGAGCTGGCTGGGTTCTGCCTAAGTTAGTCATGAGAAAACCCCCAGGATGGGTTCTGTCTAAATTAGTTATCAGGGATCCCCAAGGACTCCGCCCAGCTGCTGCTGATTTCTTGTTTACCTGTCTCAGGCTCACTCTTCGCCTGTGGTGGTGAGGGAGCCATGATGCCTCTTCCCAAAATGGGAATAAAAATTGTAAACCTCACCAATGAGTGATCCAGCAAAGAGGATGCCATGCATGCAGCTGCCCTGGGAAGGGGAGGCAGGACCCTGAGCAAAGCTCTGTCTTTACCCACTGATTTCTGGGGAGGATCTACGGTGGGCTCCCAGCAGCCAAGACATCTCAGCAGCTGGAAAGAAACCCTTTAAGACGCAGGAACGGCCCACCTCTATATGTTTCTTTCTGGGGAATCACCCTCTTCAGCTTATGTGCTCCTTCTTTAAATCGAATTACTTTCCTTCTTTTTATTATGGATTTGTAGGTATTAATTATATTTTGGATATATGTCCTTTTTCATATGCATATATGTCCTTTTTACTATCTTTTGATGTACAGAGTTTCACATTTTTGATCATGAAAAAGGTGCTTTTTAAGTTCAGAATACTTTTTGTGCTAAGAAATGTCCGCCTAACCGAACGTCAGGAAGGAATGTGCTGTGCTTCCTCCCAGGAGCTTTTAGACCCTTGTGGACGCGGACCCATCTCACTTGCACTTTGGTTACCGCTAAGTCAGCCAACTCTTTCTGTGAAGGGGCAGGTAGTTTGCTTTCTGTCCCACACACTCAGCTCTGCCACCGTCTTGTCACAGCAGCCAGAGACACTGTGTACCTGACTGCGGGGGACCTGTTCCCATAAACTTCGTGTGTGGATGCCGAAATCTGAGATTCCTATAATGTTTGTATGTCACAACGTGTTATTTCTTTTATTTTTCTTCAACCAGTTAAAAATATAGACAGTAACTGGTTAGTTTCCGGGCCCAAGAAGAACCAGGAGAGGCCAGCTTTGGCCCACTTCTGCTTCATGCAGTGAGGTAAGCACTGAGGTTCCTTATTTTCCCCTAAGGATACAGGTTTTCCAGCACGACTGTTGACATGACTGTCCCCCCTCTCATGCTACCTTTAGTGCTGGATCTAGGGAGCACAGTGTGCGTCTTTACCTTACCCTAGTCTACCCCCCAAAATGGGACTCACCCTGGACTTTGCACAGAGGCCCTGGATTAGGGGAGGGTGTTTCCAATTACTTCCGATTTAAGAGGAGTTTTGATCAGGAACAGTTGTTGGTATATATCACATGTTATTTAAGCATCTATGGAGATCATCATATGATTTTTTACATTTTAGTATTTGAGATGTTAAACTTCCTGCATGTCCTTTTAAATGTTAGCAGTCAGGACTACGTAATGCTAAGCTACACCCCACGTGGTCCTGGTGTTATCCTTTCCAAGGTCGCATTTGATACCCTGGAATTCTAAAAGGTTTATTGCTCTGTGTTCATAAGAATATTGTCTGTAGGAGTATTTCTTTGTTTTTGTTTTTTTTCTTATATTTCATATCCTAGTGGGACCTCAGGATGAGTAGGGAATTATTCCCTTATTTTCCAGTTTCTTCCTAAGTATTCCTAGTGTGGCATTCTACTAATTTGGATATGTTATATTTTCATTTTTAGTAATTAAAATCCCTTTATGATTTACTTTTGATTTGTTCTTTGCCCTATGGGTTATTTAGAATATTGTTATTTAGTTTCTAATATTTGGGATTTTCCTAGAGCTCTTTCATTTATTAATTTCTAATTCATTACCTTTGTGCTCAGAGAACATGGTTTCCATGACTTGAATTCTTTTAAATGTATTGTTATGTACTTTATGGTCATCGTCCTTCCTTTATCCTGTTACAGAATCTGTATGCACTTGGTAAGAAGGTGCATTCCGCTGCTGTTGGGTGAACTATCCTGTAAATGTCCATTAGGTCAAGATGATCAATAATGTTCTCTGTGTCTTCAATATCCTCACTAATTTTTTTTTTTGGTCAAGTTGTTCAATCAATTCCTGACAGATGTTGAAATGTCTGACTGTAATTATGAATTTGTCTCTCCTTGCCTTTTTGACTTCAGCATTTCAAAGCTCTCTTTTTAGATGCATAAATATTTCTGATTGTCTTGCCTTCTTGATTGATTGGCCCTTTTTTCATTAGAATACGACCTTCGTTGTCTCAGATGATAGTCTTTGCTCCGACGTTTGCTTTGTCTGATGCTAACATTGCTGCTCCAGCTTTCATTTGATTGGCGTCAGCATGGTGTACCTGTCCCATTCCACCTGAGTCTTTGTGCTTCTAGTGCGTGCATTTGTGGTAGGTGGCATACGTCTGCTTTCCTTCTCTTTCATTCGGTACCAAAATTGATTCTTTTGATTTTGGCCATTTAGACTATTTAGAGTTGATGTACATATTGTTCTGGTTACCTTCGTGTCTGTCATTTTGCTATTTGCTTTCTATGATCATATCTGTTCTTTGTTCCCTGTCATTTGTTTCATGCCTTCTTGTGTATTAATTAGGCATTTTTATAATAATTCCATTTCTGCGTTTGAGCTATTTGGCCTATGAGCTATATAACTCTGTTTGCTATTTTAGC
>PVKU01016200.1:0-15484 GCA_004027475.1 Anoura caudifer | reverse complement strand
AAAAAAAAAAAAAAAAAAAAAAAAAAAAAAAAAAAAAAAAAAAAAAAAAAAAAAAAAAAAAAAAAAAAAAAAAAAAAAAAAAAAAAAAAAAAAAAAAAAAAAAAAAAAAAAAAAAAAAAAAAAAAAAAAAAAAAAAAAAAAGGCCCAAATGAAAGAACAGATCAAAGCTCCAGAAAAAAATACAACTAAGCAACAAAGAGATAGCCAATCTGCCAGATGCACAGTTCAAAACACTGGCAATCAGGATGCCCACAGAATTGGTTGAATTTGGTCTCAAATTAGATGAAAAAAATGAAGCCTATGCTAAGTGGAATAAAGGAAAATGTACAGGGAACCAATAGTGATGGGAAGGAAACTGGGACTCAAATTAATACTTTGGAGCAGAAGGAAGAAAGAAACATTCAACCAGAACAGAATGAAGAAACAAAAATTTTTAAGAATGAGAGGCTTAGGAACCTCCAGGACATCTTTAAACATTCCAACATCTGAATTATAGGGGTACCAGAAGGAGAAGAGGAAGAGCAACAAGTGGAAAAGTTATTTGAACAAATAATAAAGGAGAACTTCCCCAATCTGGCAAAGGAAATAGACTTCCAGGAAGTCCAGCAAACTCAGAGAGACCCAAAGAAGTTGGACCCAAGGAGGAACACACCAAGGCACATCGTAATTACATTAGCCAAGATTAAAATGAAGGAGAGAATTCTAGAAGCAGCAAGGGATAAGGGCACAGTCATCTACAGAGGAGTTCCCATCAGACTGTCAGCTGATTTCTCAAAAGAGACCTTACAGGCAAGAAGGGGCTGGAAAGAAGTATTCCAAGTCATGAAAGTCAAGGACCTACATGCAAGATTGCTCTATCCAGCAAAGCTGTCATTTAGAATGGAAGGGAAGATAAAGTGCTTCTCAGATAAGGTCAAGTTAAAGGAGTTCATCATCACCAAGCCCTTATGATATGAAATGTTAAAGGGATTTACCTAAGAAAAAGAAGATAAAAAATATGAACAATGAAATGACAGCAAACTCACAATCATTAACAACCACACCTAAAACAAAAACAAAAGCAAATAAGCAAACAAGTAGAACAGGAACAGAACCACAGAAATGGAGATCACATGGAGGGTTAGCAACAGGGCAGTGGCGGAGGAGAGAGGGGGAAAAGGTACAGAGAATAAGTAGGGTAGACTTATAAGTAGGGTAGGGTGTCTATTACTATAAGTAATAGACAGTGGGTAGAAAATAGACAGGAGGAGGGTAAGAATAGTGTGGGAAATGTAGAAGCCAAAGAACTTATATGTACGACCCATGGACATGAACTAAAGGGGGGGAATGTGGGTGGGAGGGGGTGTGCAGGGTGGAGGGGAATGAAGGGGAGAAAATGAGACAACTGTAATAGCATAATCAATAAAATATGTTAATTTTTTTCTCCTTTTTTACGGCAAAGTAGAACTCTTTTTATGTGACATTATAGACTTTACAGGTTTTATTTATTTATTTTTAGAGAGAGGGTAAAGGAGGGAGAAGGAGAGGGAGAGAAACATGATGTGTGAGAGAAACAGTGATCAGTTGCCTCTCTCATGCCCCCAACTGGGGACCTGGCCCACAACCCAGGCATATGCCCTGACAGGGAATCGAACCAACAACCTTTTGTCCCTAGGCTGGTGCTCAATCCACTGAGCCACACCAGGCAGGGCAGGGGCTTGTCTTGATGCTGCCTTTGGACAGCAAAGCTGCTGCATATACTTGGACTGTGTGAATTAGTGAGTGGCTTTGGGGTATCATGGTGCTGTGGGTGGTAGAGAGCATCAATGCTTTTTCCTGCCCAGTTTTCCTTGCCTCTTGCAGTGCAAGAGTAGCTGTAATAAAATCTGATAAATGATGAATAGAAAACTTGGATGCTGAGTTCAATAAGCTTGTTGGAGGGAATTTATTGATAGAGCAGAGTTGTCTGGCAGGTGCTATATTTTCAATAGATATTTGATTTAATGAATAATGATAAGCTTGAATAAAGCGCAACTGGCACCAGGCAAATGCTGTAAAAACTATAGCATATGATTATAAAATGATTAATAGTACTTGCGAGCTTACCTTGCAGAGGGCAGTTTAGGGTAATGATCAAGACTAGAAACAGAATTTAGATTGTACCTCTGCTGCTTCCGAGCTAGGTGGGTGGGTAAGTTCTTTGTGCTTCAGTTTCATTATCTGAAAAGTGGGAATAAAGATAGTATCAATTCCACAGAGTGCTGTGAAGTGTAAATTAGTCAATTAAATGCTTAAAACAGTGACGCATTGTAAATGCTGCATAAGCATTTGCGATGATTTGTTTTCCTTTCTATGATCTCTACCTTTTCATGAAGTTTCTGAGGACAGGGCTCAAATCCTTTTCTACTCTGCCTTCCCCGGGATCCAGCACAGGACTTGAGGCAGAAGAGGAGTGCTCAGTTTGCTACATGAATGAATGAATGCATTTTAAATGCTAAATGGTACAAACCATTATAAGTTTCCCACAGAGGGATGTGGAGAGGGGCAGGAAGGAGATCCCCGGAGGTGGCAGCTCCTGGAGGGAATGGAAGTTGGCACAGGGTGTGACATTTGGGTTAGGTGGGAAAGGAGGGTGGGGGCAGATCACGGGGTCTTGAATCTGGGGGTGAGGGGTTAGGTTTTATTTTTTTGGAATTAACAACCATGGCTGGGGTGAAAAGGCTGGAAGATAAATATCTGATGGTAGGAACTCAAGTAGAGTAGTCATCATCTGAGGTTCAGGGGGCCAGGAAAGTATCACAGAAGAAATGGGTTTTGAAGGATGAATATGAGTTTGCCAGACAGGCAAGCGGAGGAAATGTCTCCGGTGGAGGGAACAGCTTATGCAAAGCTGTAGATATTTGAAGCCGGCCCAGGGGATTGGTGAGGCTATGGCTGGATTTGAATGCATTGTGGTTGAGCAGAAAAGCTGGGAAAGGTAGCAGGGACTAGATCATGTAGGGTAATGGAGGGTCAATGGGAGACTGAAGAGGCTAAAGACAGGCAGCTGATCTGTTAGCAATGTCATTGTTGCCACTAGGTGAACACTGATGGCAGCATAAACATAGGAGAAAACTATACGGGCTGCTGTGTGGAGCCTGGACTGGAAAGGAAATGGCTGAGGCAGTGAGCCTCATTCATCAATGCATTCCTCAAATGTTCTTTGAGCACTACTACTATGTGTCCGGCATTGTCCTAGGCATTTGGGATAAACCAGGGAGCAGGACAATCATGAGTCAGAGCTGAACTCTCCCTTAGGATGACTCCTTTCTTCTGAAACTCAGTGTAGAGATAACGGGGCAGGGAGGAGGGAGTAAGAACTGGGCATGGGGGTAGGGGATGAGGACAGCAGCTCCTGACTTTGCTCTGGTCCCTCTCCTAGCTCCCTGCCCAGTTCACAGCCATGGCCACAGCGGTAGCCCAGAAGCTTAGCCACTTTCTGCCCAGTTTGCGGCAGGACCACCAGAAGCCTCCATCATCTGCGCAGCCAGAGCCTGTCTTCACGGTAGAACGAGCCAAGGTGCCGCCCCTCTTCTGGAAGCCATACATCTATGTGGGCTACCGGCCGCTGCATCAGACCTGGCGCTTCTACTTCCGCTCGCTGTTCCAACAGCACAACGAGGCGGTGAACGTCTGGACCCACCTGCTGGCAGCCCTGGTGCTGTTGCTGAGGCTGGCCATCTTTGTGGGGACTGTGGACTTCTGGGGAGACCCCCACGCCATGCCCCTCTTCATCATTGTCCTCGCCTCCTTCACCTACCTCTTCTTCAGTACCTTGGCTCACCTCCTGCAGGCCAAGTCCGAATTCTGGCATTATAACTTCTTCTTCCTGGACTACGTGGGTGTGGCTGTATACCAATTTGGCAGTGCCCTGGCACATTTCTACTATGCCATTGAGCCTGCCTGGCATGCCCAGGTGCAGACCATTTTCCTGCCCATGGCCGCCTTTCTCGCCTGGCTTTCCTGCACCGGCTCCTGCTACAACAAGTATATCCAGAAGCCAGGCCTGCTGGGCCGCACATGCCAGGAGGTGCCCTCAGCGCTGGCCTATGTGCTGGACATCAGCCCGGTGGCACACCGCATCCTGGTGTCCCCCAACCCTGCCACAGATGACCTCGCTCTTCTCTACCATAAGTGCCAGGTGGTCTTCTTCCTGTTGGCTGCTGCTTTCTTCTCGGCCCTCATGCCCGAGCGCTGGTTTCCTGGCAGCTGCCACCTCTTTGGGCAGGGCCACCAGATCTTCCATGTCTTCTTGGTGCTGTGCACGCTGGCTCAGCTGGAGGCTGTGGCGCTGGACTATGAGGCCCGGCGGCCCATCTATGAGCCACTGCACACCCGCTGTCCCCACAACTTCTCTGGCCTCTTTCTGCTCACTGTGGGCAGCAGTGTCCTCACTGCATTCTTCCTGAGCCAGCTGGTGCGGCGCAAACTAAATCAGAAGACCCAGTGAAGGGAGATGGCAGCTGGTAGGGGAGGGAGGTAGAGTGGGAGCCCAGGGGTCTGGTCTTGGCCGCATGTGGGAACAAGGCCTGGTAAAGTTGTTTGTGTCTGGAATGCAGTGACTCTCTGCGCATGCCTCAGCTGCCAAGGGTGGCATTGGCCAGTCCTTGGTCCTTCAGTTTAGAGATTGGCCTGCAGCTGCCAGAGTCTTTCCTGAGCCTGCCCTAGCTCCCTGACTTGGGAGAGGGAAAGAGAGAGAGATGCAGGCCACCCTGGTTTGCCTCCCCCCATTGCCTCTCATCAGGCATGAGGATAGGAGAGTCAGCTGGGCCAGGACTCTGGTTTGGGGCTCCCAGATTATCTGGTGGAGATAAACGTGGAATTCAGGCCAGAATTAGATTTGAGTTCAGAGGCAGCAGAGGCCTCAGCAACTCCCATCTACCCGTATTTCATTGGTGGATAGGAAGGGGCGGGGCCAATATGTGCACAGGAATTACCATTGGTTGAACTCCAGCCTGGAGTTTTGGAGCTTCAGAGTCCTGCAAGTTAAAGATTGTGCCAGGTGCAAATGGATCTCATCCAGTGCCACCTACCTCTCAGTCACTGTTCCAGACACTGAGCCCCACTCCTGGCTTTGGCTTCCATGTTGTACATGTCCTGTTCCCAGCCATTCTCCTAGTTCCCTTGTTTGCAATTCAGTTATCCATTTAGTGTTGTCAGGGCTTCTGCTCAGGAGCAGGCTGCTGATTGGGCCCTGTGGATCAATGCAAGATCAAAGACTAATATTGGAATGAACTGTCAGGGGAAGCACTGAGGGAGGGAATAATCAGTATGGCCTGGGGCCCTCAAGGTCTTGGATTGAGAAGGGTGAGTAGGAGTTTTGCAGATGAAGAAGAGGGAAGGAATTCTGGGCCAGGGAAAAACCTATACAAAGAAAGGCCTAGAGGTGTGGAAGGAGTTCAGTGGGGCTGGAGCTCAGGGTGGTCTGGTCTCTGATATGTCCTAGATGCAATAAAGTTACTGTGTAACAGCTGCCACTTTGTTTTTTGTCTCCTCTTCCAGGGAGATCCATAGGTCTGCTTATGGTGTGGGGTTTTTTTGGGGGGTGGGGTGGGGAGGGCTGGATCCCCTAGGGGTGAGCACTGGAGGAAGGGGGCAGTGACTATTTTATCTTTGCCTGAGGTAACATTGGGGCTCTATACACTACATGTGTGAACTTCTTTGGCAGGGAAGTGGGGGCAGTTTTATTACTAAATAAAATTTAGGTGTTAAAAGAATGTTTTAAAAATATATATAATCTCATTTTATAATTTGACAAAGATTTCATTTTTTGGTTATTCCTTCAAACAAGGAGTATTTCATGTTAACTTTTTATAGTATTGCTATATGTTAACTTTTATAATATTGCTTTTTTCAGAGCAATATACGTACAGTGAAGGAAAACTAGGAAGTACAGATAAGAAAACCCCCCCCAATGCCTAAGAAATATATATATATATATTTCAGATCCAAGGTCACACAGTAAGCCATGAAGGCAGGACTGGAAACTAGTTTTCTTGACTTCAAATTTTTAATGTTCACTTTAACATTTTCTAACTCCTCTCCCATGTGGTTTCATAGTTAAGCTTAGATTTAGTTTCTTTGAATTACAAAAGCAATTCATAAGCTCGAGGGTGTGTCAACCATTTAGTGTAGTGTTGTGGACCCCAGCTTTGAAGTTGTTGGATCTGAGCCGAGGCTCCACCCCTCCCTTTCGAGACAAGGAAAACCCTGAGCCCCGGGGTGGTTGTTATATTTAAAATAAGAAAGTACAACTAACTCAGCATAAAGAAAATGCACGTTTCTTATGCAGAGTCGCGAACGCGTTCACACGGCATATTTCCTTGGAATGAAAAGACCATAAATAAGACCACGGCATATGAAAAGGGCCTCCACCACGAGAGGATGGGCTTATGGGTGTCCGGCAAGGGCTTAGGGAAAGGGGTGGGGCTGCGCCCGCGCGCCCGCGACGTAGCCCCGCCCCCAAAGTTGGCGCGAGATCCGAACGTCGACGGAGGCTGCTGTGGCAGTTCCTGGAGGCGGCTGGAGTTTCTACCTCTGTGTCTGGTTTCTATCCGGTTGGCTTGGCCTCAGCGGGCATGAGGCGCGGAGACCGCGAGGAGGAGGCTTGCGGCGTATGGCTGGACGCGGCGGCGCTGAAGAGGCGGAAAGTGCAGGTGGGACGCTGGGGAGCGAAAGGGTATTTGGGGGACCGTGAGGTGATGGAAGTGAAGTCGGAGATTGAGAAAGGAGCCGCTTTGGGAATTCAAAGACAAGAGGGAGGGAATGGAGTCTGAAGAAGGATGGAAAGTGGAGTTTGGGGAGGGCGGAGAGAAAGTGGGGGCGGAAGGAAGACCAGAGGGAATATGGAGATCTGGGACGGCAGGTTCCGAAGTGTGTGTCGGGGCGAGTGGAAAGGAAATTCGCTCTGAGGAGTCTGATCGAGCAGACAGACTCCCGAGGAGCTCGGAGTCCCCGCAACGACTTGTCTGCGGAAGCGCCGGGAAATTCTCAACCTGCGGGGCCCCCAGGGTGCAGGCCATCTGCCTGCGGGGACCAGGAAATTCAGGGGAAAAGTAGAAGAGGCGGGAAGGGGAACTGGCGTACTATGTATTGAGCATCCACTGGGTGCATCGCCTGGATACACTACTGTGTATCATCACGTGTATGGGAATGAGGAAACTGAGACTGAGTAACTAAAACAGGTGCGCCCGGATAGGAAGGGTTGGGAATCACACACAGGTTTGTCACATATTCAAAGTTGTGTGTTAGTCATTACAGAGGAACTAACATGAGATAGTCTTTGATGTTTATTGAGCATTTTATACTCTGCATTGTGTTAAGTATTTCAGATATGTTCTCTTGTTTGGTGCAACTCTATGTGGCAGATAGAGTGATAATAGCCATTCGGTCCATGAAAACTGCAGCTCAAAACACTAAAGGCTCTAAGTCTTAGGGGGAAGACAGATGCACTTTGCTGGGGTAGTGCATGCTTTACTAATGTAGGTACTCGCAAAAAAATCAGTGAGGTAGAGACTGCCGTTGTCTCTGCTTACAGGTGAAAAGCTGAGGCTGCGATTGAGACATTTACACAAGTAAGCAGGGGTTCGAGCCCAGTTCTCACTGCTACAAAGGCCAGTGCTGTTACGCTCTCCGAGACAGAATATAGGCCCAGATCAGTGGTTTCAAGGGAAGTGTGATTTTGGAGGTGAGATTTTCGTGATGTGGGATTAACGAGGGAGATTTAACTGAGCAGGTGGGAAGGGATTTGAGATTAGGCAGGTTGCTGGATTTGGATAGTTTGGGCAATAATCTCAAGACCAAGGTGGCTGATCTACAGTAAACCCTGAATGACTGTCTTTTCTGTGGGTGGCTACAACTTGCTTAACTGGTACTTGTTAAAAAAGCATCTTACAACTAAAGTCATTTTTGAGATATAACGAATGAACGACCTGCTTCTTTTTTTTAACTTAATGTTTTTGTGATAGGTAATACATTTCATGTAGTACATAATTTATAATGTACAGGTTATGCAGTAAAGGATCTCCCTAATATTCCTAACCATCCTGCCCCATGTCAGAGGCCACCACTTCCTTGTGAATCCTTGCAGAGATATTCTGTGCACCTACAAACAAATGCACATCTTCTTTCTTCTAAATAGGAGCATATTATTCATTGTTCTGCAGTTTGCTTTGTCACTTATTCCATATTATGGATCATTTTGTATGCATTCATAAAGAGCCATTACTTTTAAACGCTATGTAGTATTCCATTACATGGAATAGTTTCCCTTAATATGACAGTATTGTCTTAGTCTGCCCTAGTAAGAACTTTCTCCTGTTCTGCAGGTGGCCACATTCTCACTGTGCTCACACGCCTTTCCTTGGTGCATGCTGTGGGAAGACAGCGATGGGGGGAGAGAGGGGGAGAGAAGATACAGGCATACCTCGGTTGTACTGTATTTTGCTTTATTGTACTTCACAGATGTTGCAATTTTTACAAATTGAAGGCAAGATCCTCTGCTAGCAAAAAGATTACAGTTTTCTTAATCATGATACTCACTTTTTTGAGGTGGTCTGGAAGCCGTTTAAACAAAAATTTGAACTTCCACAGCTGAAAAAGTCTTTTTAAAAGAAAAGGTTTATTGGGTGATTGCTAGCAAGAAAAAATGACCATGCCCTGGGACATGAAGTCAAAACCACGAGCAGCAGTGCCAGGTGGAGCAGGTAACATGTCTGCCCTCCTGGAGTCGGCAAGAGTTTTTATACATCAAGTAGCAGGGAGAAAGATGTAAATTGTTTTGAAAGAATTTAAACTGACTTCAGATAAAGGGAGTGCGAGAAGGGAGTCGGGCTGGTTCTGGGTTAGGCACAGAGTCTGTAAGGAAGACGTGTTTGCTCCTTTGGATGGCAGGGAGCAGTCCGGAAAAAGTTCACGCATGTGCAGGATGTGATGGCTCCTGGGGTTCAGTGGCACCTGGCTAGTCTCTTATTTGGATAATGGCAGCAATAGCCACCTGGAAGTTAATTGAAGGTTCCAGCACACACTCAGGAATGTAAGCAGCCTTGCTGGTGTTTGCTCTGCAGTTGTTAACTGATTAATCCCTTCTTATCTCTTCCACTCGCTGGCCTGCTATAAAATTTAAGTTAGGATTTCTCAGAATATTCTCCTTGTCAGACCAAACCCTCAATATCCCTGAGGAATGTCTGTAGACAGATTTGTGTGTGCTTGGCTTGAAGGCCACCAAGAAGGTCAGTATGGCTGGAGCAGAGTGAGGCAGAGGAGAGTAGAGGACATTTAAAAGGTGTAAGAGGGCAAACGAGGCCAGATTGTGCCTGTGGGGTTGGGGCTTCGACATAGGAATTTTGGGAGGAAACATTTCAGTCCATAGCAAGTTTGTATATACATTTATTTATATTTACTAGTTCTTTATTGACAAAAAGTTATCTCTGATATTTTGCTATTAAAAACACTTATGATGCCCTGGCTGGAGTGGCTCGGTGGATTGAGTGTGGGCCTGTGAACCAGTGGGTCACTAGTTCAATTCCCAATCAGGGCACATGCCTGGGTTGCAGGCCAGGTCCCCAGTGCGGGGTGTGTGAGAGGTAACCACACATTGATGTTTCTCTTTCTTTCTCCCTCCCTTCCCCTCTCTCTAAAAATAAATAAAATCTTTTGTAAAAAAATATATAATATCAAGTTTTGGGAAGTCCTTTGCCCATTTTTTAGTTGGTTGGTTGTTTTTTTTTGTTGAGTTGTAGGAGTTCTTTTTGTATTGTGTATTAATCCCTTATCAGATAATATGATTTGCAAATATTTTCTCCTATTCTATATGTTCTTTTTACCTTCTTGATAGTGTCCATTGAGGCACAAAAGATTTTAATTTTTAAAAAACTTTTTTTTTTAGATTTTATTTATTTATTTTTAGAGAGAGGGAGAAAGAGAAACATCAGTGTGTGGTTGCCTTTCATGTACCGCCCCCCTACTGGGGACCTGTCTTGCAACCCAGGCATATGCCCTGATGGGGAATCGAATGGCGAATCTTTGGTTAGCAGGCCGGCACTCAATCCACTGAGCCACACCAGGTAGGGCTGTATTCTCTTTCAAATATTAGTTCATAGAGTACTTTGTTAACTTGTTAGATTACTGTGGGAGGAAAACTGTCATAGTTTCAGTGGGTGACCTTTGCATTCCAGCTGTTTTTTGGGATTTATGAGTGACATCAGTTTTACAGTGACAGGAACTCATCTTAGCTTGATCACAGTATTAGAAAAGCCTTAGTGCTTTCTGACAGCTTTGTTGATGTTGAAAATATGAGTAGGTACATACAGAACAGACAGTAATGTATCCTTTCTATATGTTCACCTTCTTTGTAAAATATTTATTGAATTGAATACTTAATTATGTTAAGCAAGTTGTGTGGAGGATAGAAGAGAAGTGAATGAAATTTTGATCCTAGGGTTTTGTAGGATATCTTGAAATACCAAATGATAAATGTCAAGTTCAGAAGAGGAAGGGGTCGCATATGGCTGTGGGAATCAGGAATGCTTGGGGGTAAGCTGAAGAATATGTGGTATTACAGAATTGAGTGTGAAAAGGCCCTTCCATGTGAAGCACAAAAGTGAGAAAGGTGGAGGCCATAAGAGGGATTGGCATCTAGCAGAGTATGATGTTACAGGGTACATGAAGGGTTTCTGGTAATGGGGAATCAGGTAACCTGGACTGTGAATGTGTGTAGCTAAGAGTCCACCTTTTATGCCATAGGTAGCAGAGAAACTATTGATAGAACAATGTGATGGTATGATCACGGTTGTTCTTTAAGAAGATTGATCTGGCCCTGGCTTGTGTGGCTGAGTGGTTTGAGTGCTGGCCTGTGAACCAAAGGGTTGCTGGTTCGATTCCCAGTCAGGGCACATGCCTGGGTTGTGGGCCAGGTCCCCAGTTGGGGGTGTGAGAGGCAACCACACATTGATGTTTTTCTCCTCTTTCTCCCTCCCTTCCCCTCTCTCTATAAATAAATGAATGAGCAAACAAATGAATAAATGAATAAATAAATAAATAAATATATATATATTTTTAAAAACCTGCTTGGACTATTACATATAGAAAAGTGATTAGATAAATGGCTCAGCGGATTGAGTGCCAACCTGCAAACCTAAAGGTCACTAGTTTGATTCCCACTCCAGGCATGTGCCTAGGTTGCAGGCCAGGTCCTCAGTTGGGGGTGTGTGAGAAGCAACCCATCCATGTACCTCTCACACATCGATGTTTCTGTCCTTCTCTTTCTCACTCTTCCTCTCTCTAAAAAAAAAAATAAATAAAATCTCAGAAAAAGAAGAAGATTGATCTATATGTGGGTCTGATTGAAACAGGTAGTGAATGGGAGCCTGCCCAGTTAAGAGAATATGGTAATAGACTAGGCAAGGGTTTACAAAATCCTGAACTAGGGTAATGTCTTACTTGTTTTGCAAGTTTGGAGAGTTTGAAGTAAGGTTTGAATTAAAACTTTGTTACTAATTCAGCAGAGTTTATTTATGTTGTTGGAGATGAATAGGATCCTGACAGCTTTTCTTGGTCAGACTCCTTAAATAGTTTTCCTTAGGACATCGTTTTTTTTTCTTTACTCTTTAAAATAGATTTTATTTACTTATTTGAGAGGGGAGGGAGGGAGAAAAAGAAGATGAGAACTATAGATGTGTGAGAGAAACATTCATTAGTTGGCTCCCGTTTGCATCTTGATTAGGGACTGAACCTGCAACTCAACCATGTCCCCCAACCTGGAATCCTTTGCTTTGCTAGAGGGCCCCCAACCTAGCCACACAGTCAGGGTTGTTATTTATTTATCAATAAGTTTAAATCCTCAACGGGTACAGCATTACATGGGTTCTGTGTCCAATGGCCTTAGCAGGAAGGTTGCTTCACAGTTTAGCACAAACCAGCCGCTGTTTCCATGAGCATGAGTTACCTTTCCCCCGATGACTCCAGTTTTGTTTGGTTTACCACCAGGAGTCACTGTGTTGTTCTTTGCTTTGTACACATAAGCACATCTGTTTCCTAGATAGAATTCAGTTTTATCTCAAGCACAAACACCTTCAATTTTAAAAAGAGCTGTGTGCTCCCTCTGGTTCCGGAGACCCCATTTATAGCCAGCAGAAATGGCCTTGGACCACAGCCTTCCAGACATATTTGTTGTTGTAGAAGTCCTGTTCCTGTCAGGCACTGCACTGCAGGCTTCAAGATGGCAAAAAAGGGGGCATCCTTATTAGGTAGCATCATCCTTTCAGCGTGATTTGATGAGGCATGTTAGTGACTGGTTGGAAAAGGTTTTTGTCCAAAATGTCATCAAATTAGTGCTGTAAGAGACTAAGGAGGAAGGGGGGACTTGGTGATGGTGCTGTCAGTGACTCTAGAGGTGGGAAGAGATGAGTATGGGTCCTGAGAAGCATAAAGGAAGAGAGAGTATGGCTAAAAGAATGAAACACATACATTTGTGTATACCAAAGCTACGTTAGTTTATATGGAAAGTATAAATTCATATGCAAATTCAAAACCAGAGTGACCATTACGAAAAAAGGAAGTTGGATCAAATTATGTACCAGATTTGTATTGAAGGCCACATGAATCATAAACAAGGAATTAAATTGGTTTGAAAGCAGAACTTTAAGGCAAGTTTACAAGTAAATTATCAGAAAAGAGAAAGAGAATGAGAGCTAAACGGAATTTAAATGCTGTGGAAAAATGAAAACATTTTCTAATAGTAAAAGGGGTGAAGTTTATGGTCTCAGATCTGCTTTGATACTTTGTGGAGTATAAGGGTCACACTTTTGGGATGATTTGCAGCCCCCCCCCCCCAAAAAAAGGCATCACTCTCTGTAGGAGTACATAGTTATAGGAAGTCAGTTTTTCCTCCTACCACTCTGAAAGAAGAAAACTTGATGGGACTGTGAATGTGATACAGTGATCCCTCACCTATTGCGGGAGTTATGTTCCAGAGACCTCCGTGATAGGTGAAAATCTGCAAAGTAACGGTGTTATATTTATTTTATTATTTAAATATATTTTGAGGCTTTATAAACCCTTCCCACACTCCTATAAACCTTTCCCACTGTCTTATTAACCTTTCCCACACTCTTATAAACACTTCATATGCTCTTAAACACTTTCTACATTCTTAAACCTATGTAATTTTAATAAGATATAAAATTCTGCATGGGTACTCACCAATGAAGTATACCACAACTTGAATGATGAAGATCATGAATTATGTAGCTGTGCAGTACTGATGGTGATGAAGGTAATGATGATGAGATGAATGTACTGCACAGCCAAGAAGAGCATTACAGCTCTTCTGAAGGCACCCCTTCATCAGGCGCTTCATCGGGTGGTGCAGTATCTTCATCCTGGGCCGTAACTTCTATTTCTGCTAAAGGTGTAGGCGTAACTGATCTCTTCCTCCGAGTGATGAACATAGTTATGGGGGTTGCTGGTGCTGCTTTTTATCCGCAGAGGCAGCTTCTCCTTGCAGAGAAATACTCGAGTCCAAAGCGTCTCTGAAATTTGTCAAACCAGCCCTTGCTGGCACTGAATGGGGTTGGTCTGGTGGAAAAAGCACTAGATGGTCCTGCTTCTGCGTCGTCGTCCTCGTCTTCATCTTCATCACTGCCGTGAACATCCGTGCTTTCCACAAAACTGTCATAAAGTTTCTTAGCCTTCGTCCAGATGGTATTGGTATCCAGCGAGATATTTTTCTTCCTGCAGTCATTTAACCACAGGGCAATGCAGACTCCATCCTCACAATGGCCTTATTGCGGGAAGTGACCACCCTCTTTGCAGTCTTGTTAAAAGTCATTGTTGCGGTAGACCTAATATTCTTCTCATCTTTCTTTATTAAGCAAACGGTAGATTTGTTGATCCCGTAATGGTGGCGTACAGCTGTGTAGCTTTTGCCTTCCTTTAACATGTTGAGAAGTTCCACCTTTTCTTTGATGGTAAGCATATTCCTCTGGCACTTTGGTTCACTGCCAGAAGCCTTAGAAGGCACAGAACGTTTGGGTGGCATTATAGGACTTGAAATAAATTCAGACTTTATGAAAATTTCACAAAAACACAACACCGCAGAGCAATACTACGCGCAGCGATCAGACGTCAATGTGAAGTGGACAAGGAGAGATGCTGAATGTATGGGCACAGTGCAGGAGAGCAAACAGACTGACGCTGCGGCACTGAGCCATCGGCACCCAGGATACAGAACACGGTGCTGTGGTTGCTCGCCTTCCATTCTATCAGCCAATAGTGCACCGTGTGCAATCTCACCTCGGCAAACTTGCGCAAGCGGTAGTGGCGCACTGCATTTCCATTGTGTGTAGTATGGTATTCATCCGCTGATGAAATACATACTGTATTTTATTTTGATTTAATATTCTTTTAATAAGTTTGAATTAACATTTTTATATTGTTTTAAAATTTTTAGGCAAAAATAATTAAAATCATAAATCTTATATACTTATATACTTCAAAATCTCGTGATATAGCGAAAACTCCGCGATACAGAATTAGATACATATATTTAAAAAAAACCCATGATATAGTGAAGCTGCAATAAGTGAACTGCGATATAGCGAGGGACGACTGTATACCAAAGAACTAGAGATTCTCTGATTTGGAGGGAATATGTTTCTTATGATTAGGTTGGTTAGGACATTCTTATAGGGTAAGAAGAGTTAATACCTGGGCTGTGGCTTACTAAGGGTTTTAGTCCTATAGGAGTCCTATACCTCCTTATTAGGCTTTCTTTTTTTTTTTTAGATTTTTTTTTTTTTTTTTTTTTAATCTTTAGAGGGGAAAGGAAGGAGAGAGGGAGAGAAATATCAATGTGTGGTTGCCTCTCGTGTGTCCCCTGTTGGGAACTGGCCTGTAACCCAGGCATGTACCCTGACTGGGAATCTAACCGCGATCTTTTGGTTCACAGGCCCGCACTCAATCCACTGAGCTACACCAGCCAGGGCATTATTAGGCTTTCTTATGCTGTGTTCTGTATACACTGGGGATGCTTTTACTTTGAGGTAGGGATAATCTGCTGAAGGACTTTGTGCCTTGGCCCTTCTCAGTTCCTCATGATCTGTTCCTGGTCTTAACATTCTACTGAGATAAATGTAGACCCTTGAAGCCGTGAGTCTTCTAAGAGAGCTACAACTGGGGCAATACCATTCATGACATCACTCTGAGCTAAGGAATGAACATCGCTTCATTCTTGCAAAGTATGGTCAACTTGGTAAACCAAGCTTTATTCCTGGATGTTTTGCTAACTGAGGTCTTACTGCTTATCATTTGATAATCTGTGGTTTTCTTTAAGTTGTCTTTATGGGATTTAGCATACTTGTAGTAATTTAAATAACTATTACTAGTTTTTTTCCCTTGGGCTATAAGCTTTACCAGGGCAGAAACAGTCTGTTTTATTCATCACTGTATTCCCAGATTTTAGCATATA
>PVKU01016199.1:0-15483 GCA_004027475.1 Anoura caudifer | reverse complement strand
GACTCTCCAGGGCGGGTTAGGGGTTTCCCTGAGGGCCTGAGGAGGGCTGGCCGGGAGAGGCTGGCAGTGCACACCTCCAGGAGCTCCCCTGACACCCACCCTCACACCCGCCCCGGTGGGAACAGCCCCCTGGAGGTGTGCAGTGAACCATCCGCACGACGGCCTCTGCTCTTCAGGGTGAAGGGGGCACGGCCCTGACGACGGGCTGCTGGCACGGAGCCCGATGGGCCCGAGGGGGAGAGGCCACTGCAGAGAAAATGGGAATCTGACAAACGACACCGTTTCCAGAGAAACGTTGGCAGCGAGGTGTGTGTGTGTTGGCTGTGTGTACGCAGGGCAGATGCTGCGAGCAATTTGTCCCGATCTAACTGTGTTACAGGCAATTGAAGGGACAATCTGCAGTGAGATGGACGGTCTGGCTGGGCTCCTGGAGGGGGGTTTTCGTGCGACCCTCTGTTCTGACACGTTCTGGGCACTGACCCCAGTGGGGGTGCCACCGTGGGGACCACAGTGGGCAGATGAATTGATGAAAGGCATTTGTACACATTAGCCTCAACTTCCGGCTTGTTATGCTCAGAACCTGTAGCTTCTTAAATTTTTATAAATAAAAAATCACTTTTATTATAAAAGTGATAAATAGTTAATGTAAAAATAAATAATCCCGAGAGTCCAGCCCTGCAGCATTTCTAGCGCCAGAATCCGGCGTCCTGAGAGCTGCCTTTTCTACCCAAAGGTCCGTCTTGTGTCCCCTGTCCCCACCCCGCCTCCCCCCTCCACCTCCGGAGGGAAGCTGAGAGTCACTAGTCCAGCATTCAAGGCTTGCTGTGGTCCCTTCCAAATGATATAGAGGGACAGGGGTCATCTCTGCCTCCCCCTGGTGTGCTTCATCTTTCTGAAGCTGCCGCATCTCATTTGGGAGTTGGCCATTTCCCGTGAGGTGGTGTTTCAGGGTGATAATTCCTGGTGACACCTCCCTCCATAAAACCCGGGGCTGAGGCCCTCCCACTCCTACACTGCTTTCCTGAGGGGTGGGCACTGCTCTAACTCTGTCCCCTCATACGCTCTTTCCTGGGACTGGAGCAAGTGAAGGAGGGAAGAGGGAAGCGAGGGAGGTCACCTCCCCCAGGTCAGCATCTTGATCTGTGATTTCTGGGTGTGAGAAGCTGCCTCTTGAACCCCAGTTTCCCATGGCTCCCGCCTGGTCATCCCTGTCTCATCCTCTCTGTGGGGCCTGAGATCCTGCCGAGAAAGCCCACGGTGCTCATGGCACCCAGGGGGGCCTCTGCTACTCACAGTCAAGAACCTTGCACCATGTGCCCTTCAGCCACCCAGGTGAGGACACCCCTCAACACCTCACCCTCCTTCCAGAAGGAATGATAACCCTATGGAGCCCACTTTTAGCAGGATCCCTCCTTTGAAACTCAGAGTTCTTGTCTCAAAGGGAAAAATAAGGGTCTCCGTGAGACAACTTCTGGGTGTGCTGGGGCAGATACCCAGTTGGTCTAGCTGGGTTTCCAAGACACAGGACATCGGCAGGAAGCGGGGGTGGGGTGGGGCCCAGGCTCAGGAGGGCAGGACCCAGACCAGGAGGCTGTCAGGATTCTTGGCGGCCACTGTGCCCTTTTCTTGGAGTCTCATGTCCTCTCTGGCCATTTATTTGATTCCTCTGTTCTTCCTGCCTCTCTGAGGTCATGACTTGAAAGGATGGTCCTTTTGTACACCTTAATTCAGTGGCCTTAAAGAGATTCTGATTGATCCCAATCAGGTCATGTGCTCTGTGCTCCTCCAATCAGCTCTGCACAGGAATCTGAGTGAAACGCCGGGCAGCTGAGGCCACACCTGTGCGTGTGTGGAGGCACGTGTCTCACTGTTGTCCAATCAGAGCCCCGGGGATGAGAGTTGTACCAGTCTTGGGGATCACCCATGGGTTATTGATGCGCAAATTTCCTTCACTGAAGCACTGACTGGATTAACCTGGCCCCCTATCAGGGGAATTTACAAATTACTTTTTAATAAGCAGCCTCTTCGGAAAGTATTCCAGGGAGAAAGATGATCTCTGGTTCTTACAGCAAAAATCTGTTTCCCTTTGAGAAAGGACTGATTTGTAACACTTATCATCAACCATTAATTTTGTGGGATGAGCCCCAGAAGAATATCTCTTTCATGGGGCTATCAAATTATAGATGCTTTTGAGCAAGAGATTTCATAAGCCATATGTCTAGCTAACCTTCACTAATGTGAGAAATTTCAAAAATTATAAGATTCCCTCCCCTATGTCTGCCTCACCATCCCTCCCCCCAACGAGTGAATTATAGAGCATGTGAAATTGTAATGGGGTGACTTCAGAGCTCAGAGCTCTCCATTCATACCGAAATAGCCCACGCAAGCCTGGCTTTTCCAAATCACACAGTTCTTTGGTTTTCCTAGTCTTCTTTTCAATCTGGACCTTTTTTTTGGGGGGGGGGTTATGTTCAAATATATGGAGATATAATTTACGTATCATAAAATTTGCCCTTTTAAAGTGTACAATTCAATGGTTTTAGTATTCACAAGGTAGGTAACTCATCATTTGTCATTCCAGAACATTTCTATCACTTCAAAAAGAAGCCCAACCACCCTAGAGCATCAATCACTAATCTATTTTCTGTTTTTATGAATTTGCTTGTTCTGGACATTTTATATAAATACAGTTACACATTAGGTGGCCTTTGTGTCTGGTTTCTTTCACTTAACCTAATGTTTTCAAGGATCATCCATGTTGTAGTATGTAGCAGTACTTCATTCCTTTTTGATGACCGAATAATATTCCATTTCATGAATAAGTCTTTAGGGTTTGAGTGTAGAACAAGTCAAATCACCTTAAACAAGCAAATAAACAAGTGAATGTAAGGGCTCATATCACTAAGAGTCCAGGGGTATGGTGGGTAGAATTCTAGGATGACCCCCAGTGACCCTTACCCTTGTGTGATCTCTTGCCCTTGAGTGTAGTATAGCCTGTAATTACTCCTGACAAGATACTACCCTGTGATTATGTGCTGTTGTGTGACAAAGGGATTGTGCCGATCTGATTCAGGTTATGAGCTGACTTTGAGTTGATCAAGAGGGAGATAATTCAGAAGGACCTCACTGCATCACACTGACCCTTGAAAACTGGGGCTGGAGGCCAGAGGCAGAGGAAGTTGTAAATTCAAAGCATGAGAGGTACTCGACACACTCTTGTTGGCCTGAAGATGAAGGGGCCCACGTAGCAAAGACTGTGGAGGCCTCTAGGAGCTGCTGGTGTCCCCTGGTAGATGGCCAGTAAGGACATGGGCATCTTGGTCTTGATGCCAATGACATGACTGGCTTGGAAGCACATCCCCCCCCCATCCCACCAAGAGCCTTCCTGGTTCCTTGAACATGGAATATTTCTCCCTGCATTTAGTTCCTCTTTGACTTCTTTCACTGGAGTTTTGTTATTTTATTCATATAAATATCATACATATAGTATTTTGTAAGATTTCCACTGAAATATTTCAGTATTTTGGGTGCTAATGTAATGGAACTAAACTTTTAAGTTCTACTTGGTCATTGCTGATCTGTAGGAAAGTGATGGACTTTTGTACATTAACCTACTATCCTGAAATCTTGCAATAATTGCTTATTAGTTCCAGCAATTCTTTCACATTGTCTACATAGACAATTGTGTTACTTGCAAACAAAGACAGTTTTATTTCTACTTTTTAATCTGTATACCCATTATTTCATTTTCTTGTCTTATTGCATTGACTAGAACTTCTGGATGGGGAACTCTGCAAAGCACACAAGTACAAGAGCTCTGAAGTGGACTGAGTCTGTTCTACTTGAAGAACTGTGTTGAGGCCAATGGGCAGGAACCTAGCAGTAGAGAGGAGAAGGAGGGGCCAGATCACCCTGGACACAGTATGCTGGTGGGGAGTTGGGATATCCTAGGGAAATGGGAAAGTATTAAAGAATTTTAGAAATGTAGGTAACTTGGGGATACTACATGTTCTGGGAATCTCAGTAAAATAAAATCATAGTTTGAATGTTAAGATAATTGTGTGTGCAGAGACAGATGAGACTATTTCTATAACTGTGTGATAAAATCATATAACAAGTACTCAACACTATTTTTGAAGGTTTTTCAAAATGATAGATTTATTTCTCAAATTTATGGTAGTTATGCATTTCAAGGTTGACAGGGAGCAGAAAAGTTTACTGAGTGGCATAAATATGTTAAAGATATTAATTTAAAACCAAACCACCAATCTGCTACTTTTCAAAGTAACTTGACTGATGTGTTTCTTTCTCAAACACAAATAGAGAATGTTAATGAAGGCTTTGAACTTTCCTTTCTTCAAATTATTTCATAAGCTTTGATGTCAAAATTTTAAGAGAGAATAAAGTGTCAATTATCAAAGGACCTTATATTTTATGAAAGCTCCTATATTTTGCTGTAACTACCAGGGAATATTATGCTTTTACCTGGTAGCTGTTGGCAACTTTAAATTTTTCCTTCTGATTTTAAAAGACTCACTCTTTCCAGAAAATTTGGAAAAATATCAACAGCTCTGAAGAAGAAGATGAACACTAACTATAATTATACTGTTGGCATCTTGGTTTATTTCTTACTCAAGAATTCCCTCTGAACATGGGGGCATGTATGATGAGAGTGTGGTGTACGTAGGGTTACATTTGGCTTTTTTTTTTTTTCATTTTTGTATGATATCATGAACATTTTTATGCTATTAAAAACTTCATGAAAACATTATAAATTTATCCTTAACATTCCCCTGTCTGGACAATTCATGTACTTTTCTTCATTTCTACATTGTTGATTGCTTCCAGTTTTTGCTGTTACAATCGATACTGTAACAAACGTCTTACTGAATAATTTTGGTTCACATTTACGAACTGCTCCTTGGGGTAAAGTCTCATGTGTTACAATGACTGGATTGAGAGTTGGTGCTTTCTTAAAGGGCCTGATATGGCCACCAAATTGCTTTTGGAGACACTGGGACTGAGAGTCACCACTGGCGGCTGTTCCGTGCCCATGTCACTGTGTCCTCACAGGCACAGAGCAGTACGTGTTGAGGGCTGATGTGATAGGATTTGTTGTTCTTTTAATGCACCAAGAATTCATTGCTGGGACCAGCTAGTCCCGGGTTGCACCTTCTTAGGGACAGACTGGACCTGCCTTCATGCCCAGGAAGAAACCAAGTCCCCGCCTGTGCCCCAGCAGCCCCATCTGACAAGGGACTGCAGCTCTTGCTTTGACAAGAGGTGAGTTAGCGACCTAGAGAGCAGACGGGGCTGTTCTGCACCAGAACTCAAACCTGCTCCCTGCAGGGAGGCTGAGGAATCCAGCTCTGCTTCTCTGACCCCCCAGTGGGGCCGCCCCACTTAGCATGTGGTTAGCAGGGTGGTTAGCAGGCTCCCCACAGGCACCCCAGACATGTGCCTTCCGGCCGCTCCAGCGTGGGGTGCCTGCCGACATGGGCTCATCTACCGTGGCTGGGTCTCCCAGCACCTTATTCTGCTGATGCCCTTTCTTCTGACACCTCATGAGATGATCTGGGTGCCAGGCCCTGCCAACTGCTTCACCCTAGAGGCGGATCCCAGAGCCTATTTCATGGCTCATTCAAAAGGAAGACAGAGAACTTTTCCATTTCATTTATTAAATGATTTGATTCACAAGGGACTTGGTCAAAGCAGGCATCCCAACACGGTCTGGGTCCTGGATCGTTCACAATTTACTATTCTGATTAAAGCCACCCAAACCCCATCAGGCCCTGCTTTGGTGTCCAACAGAAGTCACACCACTGGGCTCTAGGGAACATCTGGTTGAGGTGACTGAGGCTTGGAAGGGGAAGGGGGGCAGAGTGTATCTGACTTACTTCACGCAACTGAGGCTTGAAGTGACAAATGACAGCAATGCAATCCCCCCTTTAGATGGGTGTTCCTGTGGAAACACATCTGATAACTGTTTAAGGAAGCGCTAAGAGGGACTATTGTCACAGAGCAACTGTTAGCCCCCCGAGGACTTCCTGCTCCTGACCTTGTTCACATTTTAGGAACACAAGCCACGAACTAAATCAACACAGCTCTGCCTGGCCTGTCCCGGGTCCCCGAACATCTCCATGGTGGTCCCCTGGAGGGGACTCCCTCCTGAAGCTCTTGATGCTTCTGAGGACTTTGGGTGTCTGTGGTTCCTGGGCAATGCTGTGATTCACCATGTGCCAGGAAGAACCGTCCTGCGACTGGAGACTCAGGTGAACCCATCCTGGGTAAATGTGGTGGCTGCCTCGTTCGGGTCTGAGTTGCTGGCCACAGAGTCCATGCTGAGTTCCGAGGCCAGGACAAGAGAGATGGACCAGAGGGGCGCCTTGGGCTCCGGGCTGCGGGAGGGAATTGGGAGAGAGTGCTCTCAGGCCTGACTGGGGGGAACTGGGGTGAGTTACATCCCCCAGGGAGAACTGACTGGCCCTTCTCCTTAGGAGGAAGCGGGACCAAAGCACCAAAGCTTGTCCCCAGCACGATTCCTCGTCCCCAACCCTGTCAGGGACCCACATGGGCAAAGGTCAAAGCTGGTGGGAACCTCAGGGGTCCCTTCATCACAGCCCTCCTGTCACAGATGGTGGCGCTGAGGGCTCCAGGCTGGGAGGGGACCGGGACAGGGAGCAGGAGCAGAAGGGGGACTAGGGTCCTGGTCACTGGACTCCGGACTCCTGGATGGCCAGGCCTGTGAGTGCTACCCCCGGTTCTCCCCGGGTGGGGGAGGGGTGCAGATTTGGAACCAGCTTTTTAAGGATCGTGCTGTTGCTAAAGGGGAGAACGAAAAAGCAAATAATTGCTGCATTCGGCCTTCACTGAGCGCATCACGGAACACAGACTGCAAAGAAGAAACGTAACAGTTTATTGAACTGCAGCAAAGCCTGAGGGGCTTTGGGAAGCTAATTGGCCAGCCTCCTGTGTTCACGAGGGTTTTCACGTCGACAGCAGCCAGCCCGCCTGACATGATGACAGTGGAGTTTGCGGGAAATGAGAGTTTCCGATAGTACCGGCCCCCGCGGTGGACACGCACCTGGCTCCCTCCCACCGATCTTTCCACAGGGGTCTGTTGAGCACCTACTGTGTGTGGGACCGTGAGGCAGGCACAGGGGTGCAGAAGAGGAGAAGACAGACAAGGCCCCCCTTCTCACGGCACCGAGTCCTCACTGGGGTGGGCAGAGAATAAGCAAGGAGGTGAATGAGTGAGGCAGAGAGTTTCAGAGCGTGAGCAGCGCACCCAGGACGATGAACCCCAGTGGCGTGACCGAGGGGCGGCGCTCCTGTTCGAGCGGCGGAGGGCTCTGGCCAGAGGAGTGACGGGACCTCACCTGCTCTTTTCTGTCGCTGTTGGCTCAGCCGGACTCCCTGCTTTCACAGGACTCGGCCCCCGCTGTCCTGGGGTCCCGTGGCTGAGGGCTGGGCTCCGGCGTGCCTGCTGGCACATCCACTCCGGGCTCCCAGGCGGCTGGGTGGCCCAGGGGCAGCTCTGCCCGGGCCTCTCATTTGCGGCATTTCTCACGTCCCCCTCCCGAGTCTGGCCCTTCACAGGCCTCATTACACCTTGGCACAGAGAACGAGGCTCAGCAAATGGCTCATAAAGCCTCTTTTTAAAGGTTAATGGTCACTGGCGAGGGAAGAAAGGGCCACGGAGCACAGAAGCTGTCTTTGATGGTGTGGATTTTTCAATTAGGTGAAACGAGAGTCACGCCTCCTTACAGGTGTCTGGCCTGATCACCAAGCAGCCAGGGAGGCCTCGGGGTGTCTCTGAGGCCGGGACCTCAGCCCCACGTGAGGGGCAAGTGCTGTTACATCAGCTGCTCCCAGGGGAGGGGCGTGGGGATCAGGGCGTCCCAGCTCTGTCTGCTGCCTGCTGGGCCCCTGTAAGCTGTGCGTGTGGGGGGAGGCAGCTCTGGAGGGTCCCCACTCTGGCCAGTGAGGTCTGGGAGGGCAGGGACAAAGCTGGTTTTCAGACTCCCTGTGCACAGTGCCCGCGGCCTGCTCTGGCCACGGCCAGGGTGTAGGTGGGCAGGACTTGGGTTCATCTCTGGTCACCAGGTCCTGCTCAGTGGTCCTGGGGCAAAGAGGGAAGTCAGCCTGGGTGCTCTCCTGGTCACACCTCACCAAACGCAGAGTTTACAGGTCAGAGTGTGATCAAATAGTGTCTGCGCATTAGTCAGGATGAGTATCAGCAGCTGCTATGACATCAGCCTCCAAACCTCAGGGGGTATCTCAGTCTGACTGAGTGGGGCAGCTCCCCAGGCAGGATCTCCTCCAAGTGGTGGCTCAGGGGTTCAATCTGGTGGTGTCACCATCTTCAACTTGTGTGCCAAGTTCACCGTGCAAGGGGACGGGAGAGGAGAGGCTCATGCAGAGGGCTCTATGGCCCGCCTGACATTGCCTTACATTCCTTGCACCTTTGTTCTCTGGGTCAGAACTCAGGTAGATGTCCCGAAATTCACTGCAAGTTTGCTGGGAAATGTCATGGTCCCCTGTGCTCAGGAAGAGGAAGGAAATTGGTAAGCAGGTGGCCGGTGTCGATCGTGCCTATTGAGATTGGTAGCTACAGGCACTGGGCACATGGGCTTATTCTCACAGCATGCGCTCCGTTCACTGAGAGACCCCGTCCAGGCACTGGGTCCACAGCTGTGGACACGGCAGACAAGGTTTCGATCTCATGGAATCTCCATTCTCACGGGGGAGTGGCAACAAGCGAATGCACAGAAGGAATATTTACTATAATGCTGGTGACTGATTAGAGATAAATGTCAGCACCGTGAATGTAGATGGGGCTGGAGAGGGAGGCGATGTGCTATTTTACACAGGTGGGCAGAATGGCTGCTCTGACCTGGTGACATGGCGCATCGAACAGGAAGTGAGGGAAGTTGTCAGAGGTTTCCAACAGAGGTGCTGAGGCACAGAAGCCAGTGCGCGCTGGGCTGCTTGAAGGACAACGGGGAGACAGGTGGGGCTGAGTGGGGGGAGGGTGTGGCCACGGAGGTAGGAGAGTTCAAGATGTCAGAGGATGCAGAGGTTGTGGGCCTGGTGGGAAGGGCTGCAGGTTCACCGTGGGCTCAGCTGGAAGGTCTGGAGTGGCTGAGAGCCAGCAGCATCCTGGCTGGGTCCTGGGTGAGAGGAGCCCCTCTGGCCACTGGGAGGGGGAAGGCGAGCCCGGAGGACGGAGGAGGCAGCAGCTGTGAAGTTACGGACAATCAGCCTGGAGGTGAAGGCAGTGAAGGGGGCTGGGGGGAGCAGGCAAGGAAAGGTCTTATCACCTTCTCCCCTGCACCTTCGGGTCAGGAATATCTTGCTGGGTGCGTTGGAGGCATGGTTATAAAGGACTCTCCCTCCTCATGACACACGGTAACTGAGGCTCCTGTGAACATCTTGCTTTTCAAAGAGTATTTAATGAGTAAAGGAAGGAAGAAATAGCTGCATCGGGTTCTTGGTAGACGGAGGAGCATATTATGGCCACTTGATCAAAGAGAATATTCCAGGAGACTGGCTTTTTCCTGAGGATGTGGCAGGTCGTTCCCTCCCTGGGCCCCAGTTTCCCTGTGGATAAACGGAAGGGGCGGGTCTCAATAATCTTAGAGAACTCTTCAAGAGATAAGCATCTAAGACCACACTGAGTGTCTCGCAAAGTCCTAAAAGGGAAAGTGGGGAAAATCCTCTTACTGTACATGGGGGGAGGGGCACCCACTGCAGACTCTTCACCTTGAGTCTGGTGGAGCAGGTGGGGCCTTTTAATTCTTTTACCCTCTCTTTCTTCCCTCACCTTGGCCTACAGGGACGGCGGGATCCAGCTCCTGTCTGCCTCTCCAGCCCCATCTTTCTACCAAGCCAGAACAACAGGAAGTCCAAGCCTGTAGGGTGATTCTTCACTGCAATTTTCAGGGTCTCAGGCTCCTTCCATCTTGCTAAGCTGTCATCCTTAAGGTGAGGCTTTTCACACAAGGTCTGTCAGGTCCCCAAGCCAGGCAGTGGGAAAAGGGAGGAGGGGCAGGAAGGGTAGAAACCTTCCCTTACCTTCAAGGGCTGGACCCAGCAGCAGAGCACACAGATGTCTTCCCCATTGGCTGTAACCTGTCACATGACTACCCCTGACTGCAAGGGAGGCTGGGAAATAGAGTCTTTGTTTTGTCTAGATCAGGGGTGTCCAACTTATTTTCACGGGGGGCCACATCAGCCTTGCGGTTGCCTTCAAAGGGCCAAAATAATTTTAGGGCTGCGTACATGTAACTACTCCTTAACTGTCAAGGAGCTGAAATTACATTCGGCCCTTTGAAGGCAACCTCGAGGCTGATGTGGGCCCCGGTGACAATGAGTTGGACACCCCTGGTCTAGATAAAAGCCTGTGACGTGAGGGGAGACAGCAGACAACTCTGCCCACTCTTGCTCACGCTGCTCCAGCCCACGGTGACCAACTGTCCCGGTTTGCTCTGGACTGAGGCGTTTTCTTGGCACACAGGATTTGGAACGCTAAAACTGGGAAAGTTCTGGGCGAAATGGGATGAGCTTTTCTAGTCTATTTCAGCCACACTGGCCTCTTTTCTTTTAAAGACTTTATTTATTCTCAGAGAGAGAGAGAGGAAGGGAGGGACAACGAGAAGGAGAGAAACATGGAAGATACATCGATCAGTTGCCTCTTGCGTGCCCTCAACCAGGGACCCTGCCTGCAACCCAGGCATGTGCCCTGACTGTGAATCCAACTGGCGACTTTTTGGTTCGCAGGCCGGAGCTCAACTCCCTGAGCCACACCAGCCAGGGCGGCCTCTTTCCTTTGCCCTAAATGGGCCAAGCACTTTCCTGCCTCAGGGCCTTTGCCTTTGCTCTTGCCCCTGTCCCGAACATGCTTCTGCCGCTCCTTCCGCAGGATGACTGCGTGCCCACCCTGCGCCCGATCTGTGCACCGCACACTGCGTGCCCGGAGCAGAGTGGACATCCCAATCACGCGCCTCACGTAACGAGATTGATTCTTTCTACCCCTCCGTGCCCACTCCGGTTTCAACCTCTCCGTGGGTTAGCAAGTCGTATTCTCTGCGGCTCTCCTTCCTGACAGGCACGCCTCCTTCCCGAAGGCTCGGCAGGGCTCGAGCGGTGTCTGGTGTATCTGATATCTACAGCCGCCTGAGAGAAGACCATGTATTGGGTTCCAAGATTATGATCTAGGAAATCAGGAGTTGGAGGAGATGTATAAGCCTACTAAAGGCAAGGGGTGGGTTCAAAGGAAGTGTTCGGTGGAGAAACTTTTCATTAAATAAAATCACACCTCCTGGCGAAATCTTTCTGGAGGGCAATTTGGCCACACTGACAGTGGATAACTTTAGGTCCCATGTTCCATTCACAGGCATTTGTCCCAAAGAAATAATAATTTAAAAAAATAGGTAAAGACAGATCGCTAAGACTTTTTAGAAGAGGAAAAAAGTGTAAATGCCTCAATGCCAGTTGCTAGGGCAGCAGAGACTGCTGTCTTCTGGACTTACATGTTCCTCAGATGAGGAAATGGGAGCGCAGAGAGCTTAAGCAACTTGCCAAAGGTCACACAGCAGGACGGAGCAGAGTTGCGTTTGAACCAGTCGGCTCTGCTGCCTCCTAAGCCTCAAAAACAACTGAGAATGTCCATGTGGGAATAATGGCCTCCTGACCACCATGCGACCCCCCACCCTGAGTGAGACTGAGAGGAAGACCTGTCTTGGTAGGTAAAATCAGGCAAAACCTGGCAAAACATGGTTGTAAATAAGTTCATCAGGCCCTGGCTGGTGGGCTCAATGGATTGAGCGCCAGCCTGTGAACCAAAGGGTTGCTGGTTCCATTCCCAGTCAGGGCACATGCCTGGTTTGCGGGTCTGGTCCCCAGTGGGGGGCACACGAGAGACAACTGCACATTGATGTTTCTCTCTCTCTTTCTCCCTCCCTTCCCCTCTCTAAAAATAAGTAAGTAAAGTCTTTCAAGTATAAGTCCATCAGAAACCAAGATGAGGGAATGTCAGGATGACGGGAGGTGGACAGTCCCTCCCGACAGCAGACGCGTCATCCTGCAGAGAAGTGGCCGGTGAGAGGGAGCCGGTCACCACTGTGGGTCGGAGCCCTTGGTGCCTGCTGGTGGGTCACGTGGTGGGTGCTCTGGAGGGTCAGGTGCTGCTTACTGTCATCATTACCACCGCAGCCACCTCCGGCACCAGGGCCGGAGTCACGTGTCTGCCTCCGAGGGCCAGGTGAGCAGGGGGTGAGGTGATGAGAGTGGGACCCAGCGCTGGCTGGGGAGGGGAGCTGACGGGAACCACAGGGCAGCAGTCAGGACAGCTCTGGCTGACGGTGTTGGCAGCCGCATCCTGCCTGCTTCTCCGTCTGCAAGCTCCTGAGAGCCAGGACCCTGGTGCGGGTCAGGGGGTGGGTGCAGGGTTCTGGGAAAGGGGCGGCTGAGCCCAGCTCAGGGCCTGCTGCTCTCTCAAGGGTGTGTCTGGGGCGGCCTGCTCCTTGCTGGGTCCTCAGGGCTGAGCACCCACAGGGCACTACTGCCTGGCTCCAGCCGACTGGTCTGTGCCTCTGGGAGGGATGGCCCCATCCCAACACCAGCCACCCCCACGGTGCTGTAGGTTGTGACCTGTCAGGGTCTTGTGGGCACAGCCCTCCCCGTGTCTCCCCTGCTGTGTCCCCCCCTCTGGAGAAGGAGAAGGTGCGTCTCGGGTGAACCTGGCCCCTCACCGAAGGATGAATGGCATGTGGTCAAACACCCCCACCAGTTTCCTGGGGTGGAGATGATCGGATCGCAGCCGGTAATGCATTAGTGGGTTTGAGATCAATGCAGAGGCTGAGCTGGCATTTAAATCCATAATAGACCAAAGTGGACTGGATCAGGAAACGTCAGAGTGCGGGGAGGGAATGGGTGTGGGGACTCCTACACGAACACGTGCCTGTGTGCTAGGTCACGATGTGACAAGTGTCTCTTACTGCAGGTGCACTAAACAGTGTCTGAACAGCTCTGTGTCCTGGCCTTGGTGTCCCAGGACCTGGAAGTCACCCGGGCCTGGTAGGTCTGGGCTGTGTTGATTTGGGGAGGAGAGTGTGGAGCCTGGAGAGGAAGAGGGAAGGTGGCAGGAGGGGCCCAGTGGGGAGGTGCATGTCCAGAACATCACTGAGCCCTGGGTCTCTCCCTCCCCTTCCTCCCTGGTAAGGTCGCTCTGACCCCTTGTTGTCACTGCTCTGTACCCCATGTCCCTGCTCTCCCTTCCTCCCAGCACCTGTCACAGTGCTGAGAAATCAATTGAGAGGCTGGGAAAGTAGTGCCCTGGGGTCCCTAGCCAGGTCTGGAGGAGTTGGATGACCCTCTGCTCTCCTGGTGCCAGATGAGTGACCCCACTGTAAGCCTCTGCTGCGGGATCCCCAGCAGGACTGGGCTCTGTTTCCCACACTGGGAACTTGCGGGGGGTGCAGACCTCGGTGGGGCCGGGCCCCATGGCCGGCAGACAAGCCCTTGTCTGTTTCCCATAGAAGCAGGCAGGATGCTTATTGACGACATCCCAGCCTATCTCTCTGCCCCACTGACTGGTATTGTGTGGTGTCATCTCCCAAATAAAGTACTTGAACTTGAAGCCTTGCTTGAAAGTCTTCTTCTGGGGAAAACAAAACCAAGGCATAGGGTAGAGAGCTTGCTTCTGGTCTGTTCACATTCTGTGTATTTGAGCATGTATGTGGGCACACCCATGCACATGCATGTAATTATGCATGCACCTGTGCACCTGTGTGTATTTTCCCCGAGTTAGGGAGCATGTGTAAGACGACAGTGGGCACACACCTGTGTCAGGGTGGTTCCTACATGACAATGGCGGGATGCGATCCTCCCTCCTATGACCCACAGTGCGGGGAGGGGCCCTGCAGGACAGAGAAGGGTGTGGCCAGAGATGTGAGAGAGGGAGGGGGGAGGCCAGGAAGGCACACGGAGGGGAAGAGGCAGGGGCTGATGCCTGAGGGAGGGAGGGAGAAGGAGTGAGGTGGGCACCCGTGGAGCCTGGAGGAGCCAATCGCCTCAGTGCTGAGTCAGCAGCAGCCGGACACAAGCGGGAATTGTCCACTCAGTGACCCCTTGAAGCCTCAGCCCTCAGCTAGAACAGGATGTGTGTCCAGCAGATCTTTGGGGCCATTCAGTTTTCATCCCGTGCGTGTGGGTCTGGACATATGTGTGCAAACTGACACACACACGTGTGCTCTTCCACCCCCACACATACTGGCACACTCAAACAGCAAGTCAGGCGTCATTGAAATGCCAGGCCATGCCCCGCCTCCTTGCAGAGCCCTGTGTGACCCTGCTACTCAGAGGAGGTCACAGGTCCTGAGGGTGGGCCCTGGCCCCGGGCCACCTGCTCTCCATGGCAACCCAGCCTGCTACCTGTTTGTGAGTCACAGAGCTTCAGGCTTCCACAGTCTCTCACATGAACTCACACGAATGGGCAGTTCACTCTTGGGCACCCCCACTGTTCTGTGAGGTGGGGAGGCACGAACTGGGCATCTGCTCTGTGTGTGTGTATGTGCTTGTTTGTGTGTGGTCGGTGAGTTTGGCCCTCAGGAGGAGGTTGGGGCTGAGGTGGGGCGAAGGGTACAGCCAAGAGTAACTGGGTTACAGTTGCTGATCACTCCCAAAGGACGTCACACGCATGCTTGGCCCGACGTTAGACGACACCTGGGGAGTTCTGAGGTGGCTCAGGGCTCGCAGGGGGAAGAGAAAGAGCTCTCTTATGAATTTGTGAATTATCTCTCAGAAAACTAAAAATGGAACTGCCTTTTGACCCAGCAATTCCACTGCTGGCTTATATCCCAAGAACCCTGAAACACCAATCCAAAAGAACCTATGCACCCCAATGTTCATAGCAGTACAATTTATAATAGCCAAGTGCTGGAAGCAACCTAGGTGCCCATCAGTAAATGAATGGATCAAAAACCTGTGGTACTTTTACGCAATGGAATACTATGCAGTAGAGAGAAAGAAGGAGCTCCTACCCTTTGCAACAGCATGGATGGAACTGGAGAGCATTATGCTAAGTGAATTAAGCCAAATGGTGAAGGACAAATACCATATGATCTCACCTTCAACTGGAACCTAATCAACAAAAGAAAAAAGGAAGCAAGCTATAACCAGAGACATAGAAACTAAGAATGATTTGACAGTAACCAGAGGGGAGGTGGGAAGGGATAATGAAGGGAAGGGTTTTCAGGAACGACTATAAAGGACACATGGACAAAACCAAGGGGGAGGGTGGAAGCAAAGGAGGGAGGTGGGTTTGGCTGAGGTTGGGTGGGGAGCGGTGGGGGGAAAATGCAGACAACTGTAATTGAACCACAATAAAATATTATTTAAAAAATTTGATGACATCTCCGTGCAGCCCTGAACTCGCTGGGGGACAAGGGCTTACCACCCAGGGGCAGGACGTGTGAGAGG
>PVKU01016198.1:0-15478 GCA_004027475.1 Anoura caudifer | reverse complement strand
TAAGAATAGGATCAAGAAAGAAATCAAAAAGTATCTGGAAATACATGAAAATGAACTCAAAACAATCCAAAAGTTATGGGACACAGCAAAGGCAGTCCTCAGAGGGAAGTTCATAGCAATACAGGCCTACCTAAAATAGATAGAAACATTTCAAATAAACAACCTAACCCTACATCTACAAGGACTGAAGGAACAACAATAAAGACAGCCCAGAGCAAGTACAAGAAAGGAAATAACCAAGATCAGAGCAGAACTGAACAACAGAAAGACCAAAGGAACAATTCTAAGGATCAATAAATCCAGGAGCTGGTTCTTTGAAAAGATAAACAAAATTGACAAACCTTTAAGAAGACTCATCAAGAAAAAAAAGAGAGGACCCAAATAAAAGCAGAAATGAAAGAAGAGAGATTACAACTGATACCACAGGAAAAAAAAAGGATTGTAAGAAATTGCTACGAAGAACTATATGCCAATAAATTTGAAAACCCAAGTGAAATGGACAAATTTCTAGAAAAATACAGTCTCCTAAAACTGAATGAAGAAGAAGCAGAAAGCCTGAGCAGACCAATAATAGTTGGCAAAATTGAAGCAGTAATCAAAAAAATTCCTGGCACACAAAAGCCCTGGACTATATGATTTCACAGGAGAATTTTACACAACATTTAAGGGATAGCTAATTAGTCCAAAACATTTTGGAGTAACTTTTCCAAAAAAATCCAAGATGTCAGAAGACTCCCAAACCCTTTTTATGAAGCCAGCATCATCCCGGTCCCAAAACCAGATGAAGACACAACAGAGAAAGAAAACTACAGGTCAATATTGCTGATGAACATAGACGCTAAAATCCTCAACAAAACATTGGCAAAGCTCATCCAGCAATACATTAAAAAGATCATACACCGTGACCAAGTGGGATTCACCCCAGGGAGTCAAGGATGGTACAATATTCACAAGTCAATAAATGTAATACATCACATGAACAAAAGGAAAGTCACAAATCACATGATCATATCAATAGATGTGGAAAAGCATTTGATAAGGTACAGCACCCATTTATGATAGAAATGCTCAGCAAAGTGGGAATAAAGGGAGCATTCCTCAACATAATAAAGACCATATACAAGAGACCTACAGCCAACATCATACTCAATGGGCAAAAACAAAAAGCTTTCCCACTAAGATCAGGAACAAGACAAGGGTGTCCACTTTCACCATTTCTATTCAACACAGTATTGGAAGTTCTAGCCACAGCAATCAGACAAGAAAAAGAAATAAAATGCATCCTAGTTAGAAAGGAGGGAACATTACTGTCATTGTTTGCAGATGACATGATAATGTACATAGAAAATCCTATAGACTCCACCAAAACACTAATCGACCTAATAAATTTTTCAAAACATCAGGATACAAAGTCAATATTCAGAAATCAAAGGCATTTTTGTATACCAACAATGAAATATCAGAAACAAAAATCAGGAACAAAATTCCATGTGATCTAGCAACAAGAAAAATAAAATACCTAGGAATAAACCTAACCTGGCAGATAAAAAACCTGTACTCAGAGAAATGCACAACACCAAAGAAAGAAATTAAGGAAGATACAAACAAATGGAAGTATACACCGTGTTCATGGATCAGAAGAATTAACATCATCAAAATGATGGGTCCATACTACCCAAAGCAATTTATAGATTCAATGCAGTCCCTATTAAAGTACCAATGGCATACTTCACAGATACAGAACAAACACTTCAAAAATTTATATGGAACCATAAATGACCCCAAACAGCTGCAGCAATTTTGAGAAAGGACAAAGTAGGAAGGATCACAATACCTGATATCAAACTGTATTCCAAGGCCACTGGAATCAAAACAGCTTGGTACTGGCATAAGGACAGACACATAGACCAATGGAACAGAACAGAGAGCCCAGAAACAAACCCAAGTATCTATGGTCAATTAATATTTGACAGATGGGGAAGAAGCATAAAGTGGAGTAAAAATAGCCTCTTCAACAAATGGTGTTGGGAAATATAGACAGTTACATGCAAAAAACTCACACTTGATCACCAACTTACACCATACACAAAAATAAATTCAAGGTGGATAAAAGACTTAAATATAAGTTGTGACACCATGAAAGTCTTTCAGGAGAACATAGGCAGGAAAATCTCAGATATTCCACAAAGCAATATTTTCACTGATATGTCCCCCAGAGCAAGGGACATAAAGGAGAGAATAAACAAATGGGATCTCATCAAATTAAAAAGCTTCTGCACGGCTAAAGAAAAGAGCATTAAAATGAAAAGAGAAATATGTATGGGGAAAACATATTTACCAGTGATACCTTAGACAAGGGTTTGATCTCCAAAATATATAAAGTCACATGACTCCATCTAGGAAGACAAAAAACCCAATTAAAAGATGAGCAAAGGACTTGAACAGACGCTTCTTCAAGGAGGACATACAAAGGGTCTAGAGACACATGAAAAGATGCTCAACTTCACTAGCTATCAGAGAGATGCAAATTAAAACCACAACGAGATACCTTTTCACACTGTTGAGAATGACCACCATAAACAAATCAATAAACAACAAGTGTTGGAGAGGGTGTGGAGAAAAGGGGAGTCTAGTGCATTGTTGGTGGGTGCAGACTGATGCAGCCACTATGGAAATTCCAGTATGGAATTTCCTCAGAAAACTAAAAATGGAACTGCCTTTTGACCTGGCAATTCCACTGTTAGGATTATATCCTAAGAATCCTGAAACACTAACTCGTAAGAACCCATGCACCCCAATGTTCATAGCAGCACAATTTACAATAGCCAAGTGCTGGAAGTAATGTAAGTGCCCATCAGTAAATGAATGAATCAAAATGCTATGGTACATTTACACAATGGAATTCTATGCAGCAGAAAGAAAGGAGCTCCTACCCTTTGCAACAGCATGGATGGATATGGAGAGCATTATGCTAAGTGAAATAAGGCAGGCAGTGAAAGACAAATACCATATGATCTCACCTTTAAATGGCACTCAATCAACAAAACAAACAAGCAAGCAAGATATGACCAGACACACAGAAATTAAGAACAAACAGGTAGTAGCCACAGGGGAATTGTGAGGGCACAAGAAGGGAAAAGGGTGAAGGGTTTTAAGGAACAACTATAAAGGACACATGGATAAAGCCAAGGAAGGGTGGAATCTGGGGAGGGAGGTGAGGATGGCGGGGGTTGGGAGGAAAGGCAGACAAATGTACTTGAAAAACAGTTAAATAAAAAGAAATTGAAAAAAAAAAGGGAATCAGAATAATCTTCCCATTTCAGAAAGAAATAGAAAGATTATTATCAAAATGAAAACAAGCACCAGTTTATAATTCCCTGAGTAGATTACATGATCAAATGCTACTTTATTTGCCAGAAAAGAGAAAAATCTTGTCTCACCAATTTTTCAGAAATTATCAAGTATGGCAATGGAAAAAATCAAATGACCAGAAACAGACAGAACACCAATAGAAACAGATTAATAAATGATCCAGATACTGAAGTTATAATAGAATGGACTTAAACTATGATTAATAGTTTTAAGAATATTGAGGAAAGATAGAGAACATAGTTAAAACAAATGGAACATTCATCAGATAAGTAAAATCTATGAAAAAGAGTACAATTAAATTAATAAGAGTCAATTTATATAAAGATGCTCTTACAGAAGTGGGACCATTTGGGTTGGGAAAAAGATATTTACAATTAATGTATCTGATAAAAATGTGAAAAGAAAGGCACCTCCAAGAAAAGTGCAAGTCTCAGAGAAACTTTATAAAAGAAAATATCCAATGTCTAATAAACATAAAAATGTGCTGAACTTCAGCATTAGAAGGAAATACAAATTAAAACCAAAATGTGATATTACAAACATACCAGTGTGGCTAAAATGAAAATAGGCAGATAATACCAACTGTTGACAAAAACATGAAGTAACAAAAATCTTATGTTCTCTCATTGAGAGTATAACATGGTACAACTTCTTTGGTAAAGTGTTTGGTAGCATCTATAAAATCTGAAAATACACATAGCCTATTGGCCTACTAATTCCACTTCTGGGCAGTTGTCCAAGAGAAATGCAGTATGTAAGTACATTCACCAAAAGACATGTCAAAGAATGTTCATAGAAAGGCTATTGGTAATTTCCCCCATCAACAAATCCAGATGCCTATCAAAAGTTGTAAATAGGTAAATTGTGGTGAATTCATATTATGGACATATTATAGCAGTGCTAATGAACAAATTATTGCTGCTGAGTAATGGTTTGGATGAATTTCACAACATATAATGTTGGGCAAAAGAGGCAAGATAGCAGAGTTCATATAGTATGATTCCATTTATATAAAGGTGAAGAGCAAACATAAACAATTTATGGTGTTACAAGTTAGAAGGGTGGTTACTTAGATTGGTATGGTAGGTGTGGGACTGGTGACTGTGAGTATTGTATAAACCAGATTGAATACCAGTGGTATTGTTTTTAATCTGGGTGATAGTTCACATGTTATTTGGATTTGTCAAAATTCACCAAGCTATACACTTACTGTTTGTGTAGTTTTCAGTAGGTATTCTATGTCAATTAACTTTGATAATAACTGTGTGTCCCCTGGCCAGGTAGCTCAGTCAATTAGAGTGTTGTCCCAATATAACAAGGTTGCCGATTTGATCTCTGGTCAGGGCACATACAAGAAGCAACCAATGAATGCATAAATAAGTAGAACAAGAAATCAATGTCTCTCTCTACTTCAAATAAAAAAATAAAAAAATAATTGTGTGTATGAATAAAGCTGTTAATCTTTATTTTGAAGAATCTATCTATCTATAAATCTGGAATCTATTTAGAATTCCATGAGCATTTAAGAATATGTAACTTTCATGAAACTATTCCACTGACTGGTTCTAATAATAGCTCTTTTTTAAATAAACCATATCTGGGAGGAAAATTAAGATACTAATGATTTTCATGGTCACCTGGATGCACTAAACATGTTTTCTATCTGTATTTTATCTTGGAGAAAAGTTTCTGAGTCTAAAATTAGTAATTAAAATTCTCCAGCTAATATAATAATATAGAAGATTAAGAACATGGGTTCTAGAGACAAAATTGCCTGTGTCTACATTTCTGGCTCTTTTATTTACTAACTAGAAATCTGCCTTGGTTTCCTCATCTGTAAAAGAAGGATAAGTTTATTATTAAGACTAAATAAATGCTATTTCCTATTTAATAAATGCTATTAAATAGGAAAGAACACATGCAAAATAGAAAATCTCTTAACATACTGTGGCTGGTAACAACTTTTTTTTTTCCCTTGCATCTCTGTAAACATTTCATGAGAAATTCAATGCAGGACTTATTATTTAGACAATATTAATGTTTCAATCAATCAACATTGGTGAAGTGGTCTGTTCTTGGGTGCCTTCGACCCTGATGCTTATTTCTGATCTTTGGAAATCAGCACATAAAAATATTTTCTTCCTATTTAAGCATGTTCCCTCTTTATCAAATATGTGTTCTGGTCCATAGCTTTCTCTTCTATAAGATTCTTCAGCTCAGCTGTTACTGACTTTCAAATTCTAAAAAGAAAAATGCCTGAACTTCTAAATCCAATCATTATTATATATACAAAGTTAGTAATGACATTAATTCCTTCAATACTTGGGCTATCAGACAAAATAATTAAACCTGGCTTTCTCTAGATTTATAATGATATGTGAACAAAGTTTCCTTTTTGTAAAAAAATCTTCCTTTATTTCTTAAATATTTTCCAAAAGAACATAAATTGCTATGTAGAATTGCTACAATGTAGCCCTACCCACTTGAAAAATTTGAAAAGCTCTATTAAAATTTTTAAGAAAAAATTAAAATATCTGTTTGAAGAGATCAGAAAGATGTGGTGGAAGCCAGGACCTAAGGAACTAAGATCCCAGGGAAGATGAGGGTATAGAGATGTAGACTAGACACTTGCCAGTAGAGTTCTTCTTAAGGCATTTGTCAAGCCATTCAGAAATACTCAGAAGCCAAGCAGAAAGTGGCTGAAATAACAGTGAAATGTACTGGGGAGATAAACATTGGAATACAGGACCAGCAATAGAAGAGGAGCCATAAGAAACACCCTAGGCATCATGGTGGAACTCTTGAAGGGCTACACCATAGAAAGAGGGGAAAAATCAGAATAGACTGAATCTTATAAGGATTGCAAATCAGCCTCTGTTCTACTCAATTCCCTAGTGGATTGAAATGTTGTAAGATTTATATACTGCTATACAATAGTTTATCCCAAAACATAATGGCTTAAAGAAATAAACATTTATTGTTTCAAGTTTTCTGTGGGTAAAGAAGTAGGAAGCAGTACAGCAGGAGGGTTTTGACTAAGGATTTTTAATGGGTTACAGTCAAGATAATGACTTGGCCGAGGCTATACTCATGTGAAGGCATGACTGGGGCTGGAGGTTCTGCTTCCAAAATGCCTTACTCACATGGCTGTTGGTAGTGTGTCACACCATGTGGAACTCTGCATAGCTTGCTCAGTGTTCTCTAGTATTTTATGTTTTTGCCATGCTGTCATGGCAATTACCTTGCCCCAGAACAACCGATCGAAGAGAAAGCAAGGAAGCTATGTCTTTTATGATCTAATTACATAATGTCACTTTTATTATATTCTATCTGCTGTCAATAAGCATAGACCAAGAAAGAGAATTAGGCTACACCTTTTTAAAGGAGATAGGATTAAAGTATATGTAGGCATATTTTAAAATCAAGAGAGGCTGTGTCCCTTGCTGCCTGCCAGAATATAGGGTGAACCCACTGAGATGGAAGGTAACATCATTTAGGGCCTCTATAATTTTCAATACACAACATCCAAGATTCAGTTCTTTTTAAAAAGCAGGTACAGTAAGAAACAGGACAAAGGTGAAAAACTGCAAATAGAAATAGAGCTCAGACTTCTGGCCAAGATGGAGGCCTAGGTGGACACACTGTACCTCCTCTCACAACCAAGATTGAGGACAACAAAAATATAGAACCAAAAAACAAACAAACAAACAAAAAAACCCCAACCAGAACAGATAGAAAATGGAATTGTACCGAAGTCCAACAACGATTCACCCAGACCGGTAAGGGGGCTGAGTCAGCAGCCAGCGGAAAGGGGTTGCAGCAGGAAAAGGCGGTGGCTGGTGGTCCCAGGCTCGCAGGCAGTGGTTACACACCCCAGGCACACAGGTAGCAGATACCGAGCATGGGGAGGTAACGAACAGACCAGGTGAGGCGCACAAGGTGGCTGACCTCGGTCACACATTTGCTGGCACATAAACCAGGCAAAAACGGGCAGCAAGACAGACTGTGCAAAGCAGGGCCCCAGCGCCGGGAAACAAAGCCTAAAAGCAGCGATTGGGAGCACTTGTGGGGGTTGAGGTGCCTGGAGAGAATCCCAGCCTCGCAGGAGAGTTTGCTGGAGAGACCCACAGGGTCCTAGAATGTGCATGAGCCTGCCCACACGGAATTCAGTGCCAGAAGGGCCCAATTTGCTTGGGGAAAGCAGCGGAAGGGACTGGAATCCAAGAGAGAGCAGAGCAAGCACCAGTGTTCCCTCTTGGACCCTGCCCCCACATCCAGCATCACAACCCAGAGACTCGGTTGCCCCACCCTGGTGAACAGCTAAGGCTCCAGCCCTGGTGAACACCTAAGGCTCCACTCCTCACTACGTAACAGCCGCGACCAAAACAAAACAAACAAACAAAAACCCAAACCAAAAATGGCGCAAATGGAAGAACAGATCAAAGCCCCAGAGCTAATTCATCTAAGCGACCAAGAGATAGCCAACCTATCAGATGCACAGCTCAAAGCACTGGTGATTAGGAAGCTCACAGAATTGGTTGATTTTGGCCCCAAATTAGATGAACAAATAAAGGCTACAATAAGTGAAATGAAGAAAAACACACAGGGAACCAATAGTGATGGGAGGAAAACTGGGACTCAAATCAATGGAGTGGACCAGAAGGAAGAAAGAAACCACCAAACAGAAAAGAATGAAGAAACAAGAATAAAAAAAATGAGCAGAGGCTTAGGAACCTCCAGGACATCTTTCAATGTCCCAACATCCGAATTATAGGGGTACCAGAAGGGGAAGAGGAAGAGCAACAAGTGGAAAAGTTATTTGAACAAATAATAAAGGAGAACTTCCCCAACCTGGCAAAGGAAATAGACTTCCAGGAAGTCCAGGAAGCTCAGAGAGTCCCAAAGAAGTTGGACCCAAGGAGGAACACACCAAGGCACATCATAATTACATTACCCAACATTAAAATGAGGGAGAGAATTCTAGCAGCAAGAGATAAGGGCACAGTCACCTACAAAGGAGATCCCATCAGACTGTCAGCTGATTTCTCAAAAGAGACCTTCCAGGCAAGAAGGGGCTGGAAAGAAGTATTTGAAGTCATGAAAAGCAACAACCTACATCCAATATTGCTCTATCTAGCAAAGCTGTCATTTAGAATGGAAGGGAAGATAAAGTGCTTCTCAGATAAGGTCAAGTTCAAGGAGTTCATCATCACCAAGCCCTTATTAATATGAAATGTTAAAGGGACTTATCTAAGAAAAAAGAAGATAAAAAATAGGACAGTAAAAAGACAGTAAACTCACAGATATTAACAACCAAACCTAAAACAAAAGCAAACTAAGCAAATAACTAGAGTAGGAGCAGAAACACAGAAATGGAGATTACATGGAGGGTTAGCAACAAGGGAGTGGGAGGAGGAGAGGGGGGAAACGTACGGAGAATAAGTAGCATAGATGGTGGGTAGAAAATAGACAGGGGGAGGGCAAGAATAGTGTGGGAAAAGTAGAAGCTAAAGAACTTAAGACACATGGACATGAACTAAAGGGGGAATGTGGGCGGGAGGGGGTGTGCAGGCTGGAGGGGAATGATGGAAGAGAAATGGGACAACTGTAATAGCATAATCAATAAAATATTAAAAAAAAAAAGAAATAGAGCTGAAAGTAACCCAAAGTCCTGAGAATGGATTAGAAAATAAGTGATAAAATGTTTAACACAGAGATGACAAAATGAAGAATTTCACTAGAGAACTTGAATGTATAAAAAGGAATCCAATAGAACTCAATACATGGGCTTAACAACCACTTGGAACCACCTAAAGAGAGGATTCACAATCTGGAAAAGAGGCTAGTAGAAAATACCCCAACCACAACATGGAGAACAGAAAAAGTGGAGTGTACAGAGAAGCATGTAATTAGAATATCAAGAGGGAAGAAAAGATAGAATGGTGCAGAAGCAGCATCTGAAGAGATAATGGCTAATAATTTTCCAAAGATGATGAAAGACGTCAAGCCACAGAATCAAGGGCTATGAGCCCAAAGCAGGATAAATTAAAAAGCAAAACAAAACAGCCCCTAACTAGCATCATACTGATAAAAAGCAAAGACAGGAAGAATACCTTAAAAGGAGCCAGAGAAATACAGACACGATCCTCAAAGAAGCAACAGAAGACTGATGTCTAACTTTTGAAAAGAAATTATAGAAGTCAGAAGACAACATACTGACAACAGTAACTGTCAATCTACAATTCAATACTCATGTTAAAATATCCTGTAAAAATGAGGACAAAACAAAGGTATTTCCAGACAAATAAGTGACAGAACTTAACCTGAGAAGACCTAAAAAAGAAATAATAAATGGAGTTCTTTAGGCAGAAGCAAAATTATCCCAGATGGGAAGGTGAAAATACAGGAAGAAATGAAAAAGAATGGAAATAGTAAATATTTGGGTAACTCTTAAGTGATTAATGATTGTACAAAAAAGTGATATTATTTTATGAGATTTAAAATAATGTAAAATTAAAATGCATGAAAATACAAAAGATGTGGGGTAGTAAATGGGGTTAAAATGTTCTAATGTTAAACACTGCCTACAAAATGGTAAAAGCAGAAATTAATATTATACTCTAATATTAGACTCAAGAATCCATATCATAATCTTTAAAATAACTTCTAAAGGAACAATGAAAGATGTTTACTTAACAAAGTAATGGGGAAAGGAAAAAGATCCACAAGAATTCTAAAATAGACACAGACGTATATAAGGACAAAGGACCATAAAAATAGACAGGGCAAATAGAAAACAAGTAGTAAGACTGTAGTTATGAACTCACATATATCAGTAAGATTATATAAAACACACACATAATTTAAAACACACACGTAATTTAAAATTTCTAGTTTATTTCTAGTTTATTTAATTTAAAATTATTTTCAAATTGAATTAAAAATACATGTTCAGTTTAACAATAAAACTAGCACCCATATAGCCACTGCACATTTTAAATTATCAGCACTTCAGAAATTTGTGTGCCTTATCCTACATCATAAATCTCCTCCAAAATTAGCATTTTTAGTATTAATTTTGTTTCCTCTCTGAATTCCTAAGTTATATATATGTATTTTTCCCCAGCTATTTTTGAACTTCATTGGAATGGAATCATACTATTCTTTAATGTCTGCTTTTCAATGTTTTGTGGGAGTTATTCATATTGTTGTATGTGAATGCACTTCCTCTGCTTTCATTAACATACAGAATTCCACTATATGGACCTGCTGCAATTTTTCTTTTCAATTGTAGATGGACATTTTTTCTTTCTAGTGTTTGGCTTTATGGAAAATGCTCCTAATAAACATTCCTATACATATACCTTCTTGGACATGTGTACTCATCACTAGCTAGGTATGTATCAAGAGATGGGGCTACAAGGTAAAAGGATATTCAGATCTTCAAAATTTCTAGATAAAATCTTTTTTTTTCTAAAATACTGTATCAATTTACTCACCCAACAACAAAATATTCAATAAAACCAATTCCTTTTATTTCAAAACCACACCAGTACCTGGTGAGGTTTTATTTTAGGATGTTTTACTTTTCCTTACCTGTTATGAAATAGTAATCTTGCTGTGGTTTTAATTTGCACTTCTCTGATTACTAATGAAGATGAGCACCTTTTCATATATTTATTGGCCATTTGACTTCCTCTTTTGTGAAGCAGATGTACAAGTCTTTTGCCCATTTTTCTTTTGTATTATCTGGTTTTACTCATTGATATTTGAAGTTCTTTATAAACATTCTGAGACTAGTCCACTACAGGTTATATGTGCTGCGATTATCTTCTCTCACTTAATGGCCTGTCTTCTCACTATCTTTATTGTGCCTTTTGAGAAAAGAAGTTTCTAATTTTAATGTGGTAAAACTGATTTTTTTTTCTTTTATTGCAAGGGTATTTGTGTCTTAGGAAATCTTTCCTTATCTGAAGTTCATGACAATATTTTATATTACCATCTAAAAGCTTCAGAATTTTCCTTTAGAGAATTCTTTTATCCATGGGACTCATTTTTATGTATAGCATTGGCACTGGGATCCAATTTCTTTCATATTTCACCCCAAATGAATAGCAAATTAACAACATCATTTACTGAAAGTCAGTTATTTCCTAAATGATCTGTCAGTCTCCATAGAATATCACAGCATATCACAAATACATACATGTATAGGTTTCTGGACTCTGCTACACTTCTCTACTTGGCAGTATCACATTATCCCATACTTGTCAATATAACATTATCCTAATTACTGTGTTTTTTTTAATGTTCTGATCTCTAATGGCAAATTCCTTCCATTTTCTCTACTTGAAGAGTATCTTGGCCTTTTAAACTATTATTACATTTATATATACACTCAAAATTCAAATCAGCTTGTCAAGTTCCATAAAACTACACACTGAAAAACTGACTGAAATGGTACTCTTTAAATTAAAGAAAAGTAGCCCTGGCTGGTATGGCTCAGTGTACTGAGAGCGCTGGCCTGTGCACCGAAGGGTCGCTGCTTTGCTGCTTCAATTCCCAGTCAGTGCGCATGCCTGGGCTGCAGGCCAGGTCCCTAGTAAGGGGCATGTGAGAGGCATCCACACGTTGATGTTTCTCTCCCTCTTTTTCTCCTTCCCTTCCCCCTTCTCTAAAAATAAATAAATAAAATCTTTAAAAAAAGAATGGAAACAATTTAAGTGTCTAAAATAGAGGGTTTGATATTCACATAATGGAACGCTATGGCCTTTAAAAAAAATTAGGTAGATCCCAATATGCAGATCCCCAATTACTTAAGAATAGTAGAAATATTGTTCTTTCTTTTTGAATCCTTTTATTTTAGATTTCTGTAATTTTTTTTCTTTTTGCATTAGGCAAGATATCCAGTATAATAGTATAATGTTAAAATGGTGACAGTAGGCATCCTTTTATTCTGTATCCTAAAGGGAATATTTCCAATATTTCAATATCAGATTTGTTTTAGGGTTTTTGTAGATGGTGTCACCCCCCACTCCTCTAGTTTCCAAAGGCTTTAGGCTTTAGAAAAGATCAGTCCTATTGCTTCCAAGTCAATGGAATGAAGAGCTGTGTCCAAGCACACATCCAAGTAGAGCCAACGGGGACTGATGCTTTGTCTACGTCTTATTCATAGATCCAGTCAAAAGCACAAGACTTGTAGTCAACCAGTTCTTTGGCTTAAACCATAGGCACTTTTTCCTCAGTCACAGCTGTGAATGACATTCCTGCCTACATGAATGAGAAAGTCTCCGCAAATGATGTCTGGCTTAAAATCTGCTGGATTGGTCTCCCCAAGCATTATTCTCCCCTTCTTTATCACATTCAGCCCCTGACCATCACTACCACTGGCCCTGAGTTCATGTACTTCACCAGCCTCGGATAGAATGGGCAGTCTGTCAAGTCAATGTAGTGCTGCCTCAGGAGCTTCTCAGAAGCAGAAGTAACTTCATAGCCATGAGGTGGATTCTGCTTGAAGCACTTGATTTCACCCACCAGGCTGCACCATTTGCTTCATGTTGGCTATGGCCCAAACAGTGGGCCAGTGGATCTGTGCTGGGCTGCTGAGCCAGACTGGAGTCGAAGCCGAGACCTACAGGGACCACCAGAGCCAGGAGTTGCCTGCCAAGGAGCTGTAGGTGTTTTTTTTTTTTTTAATAAAAAGATTTTATTTATTTATTTACTTACTTAGACTGGGGAAGGGAGAAAGAAGGAGAAGAAAACATCTATTAGTTGCCTCTTGCACACATGGGTCTCAGGACCTGCAACCCAGGCATTGTACCCTGACTGGGAATCAAATCTGTGTCAATCTACTGTGCCACACCAACCATGGCATGGTGTTTATCCTACATTTTATTGTAAGCTGATGATTCTTCTCCTGGCAAATTATTTTTTGTTGTTGAATCAATCTTGTAGTATTTCTTGGACAAACTCGGCTTTTGTGGATTGCTGATCTTGGTTCACTAGTATCTTATTTAGGACTTCTGCATTTATTTCAGGGATAAAAGTGGACTGAAAGTGGAGTATAATTTTCCATTTCTGTAAAATTTTAAAATTTTCATATTGGTGTATCAGTTATACTAGATTTTAGGATCTGATTTCATAAAATGAACTGAAGAACATTCCCATTTTTTTTATTCTTTGGAATACAGTAAGTCCTCACATAACATTGTCAATAGGTACGGTGATTTTAAGGGAAGAAATTATAAGAAAATCAATTTTACCATAGGCTTATTGATATAAACAAGAATTAAATTCTTACAGCATCTCACTGACATTAGAAGGAAACAAGGTTACACAAAATGACATTATTCAAGGACCTGCTACAGTTTGCTTAAAACTGCTGATAGTTTCTTCCCTATTTTATAAAACCACTGAACTCTTTGTCAGGGTCAAGTTACACACTAAGGACACCTATTCTCACACTCACCATGGACTGAGAGTGCTGCCTGAAACAGTTTCATAAATTGTAGGTCCTTTATTCACTTTGGAGGAGCTAAGGCAGATAGTTCATATCATAGATATAAGCCATTGATAAACTTGATGTATTAGGTCAATAGATGCTATTTTAATGGTGCCGTCATCGCTTTTTCACTTCTGTCATCAGTATTTTTCATTTTTGTCTCTATGATTTTTAGCACATGCATCAACAACTGGAAACAATAAAGACTCAAGGAAATGTAACTCATCTTCACCAAATAAATAAATGCCTTCTTTATAGCAGCTTCCTGGATTAAAACTAAAATATGGGCCTCAGTATCATGAAATATTAAGGTTTTTCCCCCAAAGAGTCAAAACTGCATGTATATTCCCAAACATCAAGAATCTACGGCAAATGGTGTAGACCGGGGTATCCAATCTTTTGGTGTCTCTGGGCCACACTGGAAGAAGAGTTGTCCTGGGCCACACATCAAATACAAACACTAACAAAAACTGATGAGCAAAAAACAGGTCCATGCATAATTTTTGTGTATCTGCCACCACAGATAAGCAAAAGAGTCCTCACATAATAACCCTAATTATGCAGTGGTCCTTTCAATAATCTTTTAAAATTGTTAAGCAGGTCCCAAGTTTGTGATCACTAATATAGAAAACATACATATCTAAGTAATACCATTGATTAAAAAAAACTTTTTTATTATAAAAGTAAACTTTTTTATTATAAAAGTAAAAGGGCAAGATAAAACTAGTGGGATATTTTGACACTGAATTTGAGAAACTAGTGCATCAGTCTGGTTTGTTAGAAATAGTTGTAATTCTCAGCGAGTTCTCAAAGTATCAGATATTTTGGTTCCAATTTTACTCTTAATGTCTTTCATTCTTGAAAATAGTTGCTCACAAATGTAGGTGCTGCCAAATAGTGATGACATGAATAAGGCGTGATTGTGAAGCAAGGGACATTTGTCTCTGGGAAGACAGGACCAGTGAAGAGACACAATCAAATTTTTACATTGAATGTCATATTGCAGCTCTATGCATTCCATGTGAAAATTGGCATGTAACATATTTAATGTCAACTGAAAATGGAGAAACAAATATAGCAAAATATTATTTTCCCAGAAATCTTGAAATCTGTTTTCAAATTCTTTTATCAGATCAAAAAGCAAGGCTGTATATTTTTCGCTGTTCACAGGACTGTGTTTAGCCAATGAATGGTTAGTCAGTGAAATACATAAAATTGTTTGCCATAATTTCAGTTTCATTTGGAATACTGTTATAGTTTGAAACATGGTACTGATAAGGTTTCCATCTTGAAAATGCATGTTTAACTCATTTATTTATTTATTTATTTTTAAATATACTTTATTGATTATGTTATTACAGTTGTCCCATTTCCGCCCCCTTCATTCCCCTCCACCATGCACACCCCCTCCCACCCACATTCCCCACCTTTAGTTCACGTTCATGTGTCTTAAGTTCTTTAGCTTCTACTTTTCCCACACTATTCTTGCCCTCCCCCTGTCTATTTTCTACCCACCATCTATGCTACTTATTCTCTGTACGTTTCCCCCCTCTCTCCTCCTCCCACTCCCTTGTTGCTAACCCTCCATGTAATCTCCATTTCTGT
>PVKU01016197.1:0-15482 GCA_004027475.1 Anoura caudifer | reverse complement strand
CCTGCAGTTTTCTGCATGTAACTTTTGTTACATGGTCCCATCATTGCTCTGTATATTTGTTTGTGTCAGACACCAGAGATTAACTGTTACAGCTACCCTCAGGGTCTTTACAGTGTCTGCTGGTCCTGGTGAGAGCCTAGAACATGTCTTTCTGGTTCAACCTGAGAATTTCACCCATCTGCTATTTCTGCATTGATACCCTTAGGGGTTCATCCCTTTTCAGGAAATATACTGAGCTGGTGTTATTGTATTACCAAAGTTCAGTGAACTCAGTATTGAAGCTATTGGGGAAAACAAAAACAAAAACAAAAACAAAAACAAAAATCATGTCCTCAGTGAAATCTAAAACACCCGTGCATACTGAACAGCAGATAAATTCACCCAACCAGAACTCATGGAAAGCTTGATTCCTAGCCAGTCATTCATGGGGCTTTTGCCCATCCAGGCATCAGAACTTTGTAAATGACCTGTAACAGTGGTCAGCATGGCCTATTTTGAGAGTCATATATCAGCACAAAAAATGACATCCATAGTTCATGACTAATAGTGTTACTCTCCCAGGCAGACAATATGGTCTAATGGTGATACAAATATGGCTCAGTCCCTGGCTGGTGTGGCTCAGTGGATTGAGCTCTGGCCTGTGACCAAAAGGTCACTGGTTTGATTCCAAGTCAGGACACAGGCCTGGGTTATAGGCCAGGTCCCTGGTTGAGGACATGCAAAAGGAAACCGATTGATGTTTCTCTCCCTCTCTTTGTCCCTCCCTTCCATTCTCTGCCCTGGCTGGTGTGGCTCAGTGGATTTAGTGTCGGCCTGCAAATCAACAGGTTGCATGTTCAATTCCTAGTCAGGGCACATACCTAGGTTGTAGGCCAGGTCCCCATTGGCATCTCAGAAGAGGCAACCACAAGTTGATGTTTCTCTTCTTCTCTTTCTCCATCTCTTCCCCTTTGTCTAACCATAAATAAAGAAAATGGCTCAGGAACTTGATTAATCTGGATTTGAATTCTTGTTCTCATCAAGGGCCTCAATCTACTAAACTCAGGTTTCTCACTGCAATATGGGCATCATCACCTTTTCTTTATAGAACCACGGAGATGTTAGAAAGAGAATGTATGCCATGTAAACAGTGCCTGGCATAAGCACTCATGAAATCATAGTTGAAATATCAGATAATACGTATAAGATTTTCTGGTGTTATGCTGGTTCAGTGAGTTGGGGGTGGGAGGAGGGAGACCACAGGCAAGGAGGAGTTAGGTGAGGCATGACAGAGTATCGAGGGCTTTTTATGTTTGGGTTAGTTCTGGGTGAAATATCTGGACCATGCTCTGACTGAAGCAGTGGCAGCCTGTAGGTTGCCACGAGGATCCAGCCTGTCTACCAGAATCCCTGGTAGTAAAGTGAAATAAAATGCTCAAGGCTTTTCAGCACAAACCATAGCTACACTGACCTTCAGTTTAAGGAAAGACCTCCTAAGACCCCAAATATAGCCACTAAAGTTGCTTTAGTGCTTTTTCCCCTTGACACCTTTATCGTAGGCTGGCTTCTTCCTGAAGATGAGCAAGGTGGTGGTGGTGGAGGTGGCGAATGGGTGGTTTACCTGCCTCTACTTCCAAATTTTACCACCTGGGCATCCCCTACTATACATCAAAGGCAACCAGAGTTACTCCTGACATTCCACTTTGATGACTTGCACCCATTTTAGCCCTAAGAGAAAAGTCACACATGGGACCATTCAGCTTTAAGACACTTAGCAGAAACAATGGCTGCTGGCTAAGGAATTTTGCATATTGCAGACATTTAACAAACAACAGGCAGACTGTATGAGTCTCTTCTTAGCTAATTTAAGCTCAGTTGACATTTTCTGAGGGGGCTGAGCTTACAATTAGGTAAGATGCTCTATTTTTCACCTTCTAGGAAATGCTACTTCCTGGCCCTGGCAAATGTTCCTGACAGGTTTTTCCACTTGAGTGTGTGTGTGTGTGTGTAGCAATGTTACTCTAGGGGAAAGCCGGAGGGTGTGCAACAGTGGGAGATGTTGCTCCCACCCCTCTTTTTAGTGTTGAGCATGTCTTTTAAATAGTCCTCATTGTCAGTTCTTGTAGCAAATGGAAGAATGTAGTATGTCAAATTTCTTTATTAGTAAGTAATTTGTATTGAAAACACCTAAGTACCCTATCCCTGCCACTGGTCTCTACCTTTGTGTACTAGTGGAAGACTGGCAAAATCAAGTATCAGTGTGAGTGCATCTGTAATGTTTTTTACTTGTTTTCTTCTTGACAGCAATCAGGAATTTTTAAATCCTTACAGCATATTTTTAATATGTACACACATTCTTTGTTCAGCAGTACTTGTCTAGCCCCAATCTGTTTCACCAATATGTTGGCCAACATATCTTTTGGGTCATTTTGTCCTCTATAAATCAAGATGTTCTGTGTATTAAGCCTTTAAGAACTATGCTTTTGTTAGTATCCTAAGGAAAAAATGTAGAAAAATGATCATTATTTAGAGATTATAAGGCTGTTGTTAACAACTTGTATTATGATTTTGACACAGGCCAGTAAGCCAGGACAAGTGGAATAGGGAAACTAAGACAGATAGCTGAACAAACTGGCTAAGCAATTACAGCCAAATACAGAAGGTCACCTCCCTAGAGATAACATCTAAACCTCAGTTGTATTTCAGCCCCAGGCTCAGAAAAGCAGCAAAACATGGTGGGTGATGTCAGGACTGGCTATAATGACTAAGGACCTGGCACTGACCAATCAGTGGAGACCATGACCCTAAAAGGGAGCCTCTGGAGAACTGATGAATAGTCTGTTAAAACCCTCCCCTAACATTCCTCACCTGCAGGAGAGGGAGAAAAACTCAAGACAAAGATCTAAGTTAAGCACCCTCCCTCCCTCCAGGTAGCAGCAGCCCACACCATTACCTCTCCTGTTCCCTCACTTCTTCCCCTACAAACATTAATCTCTTAAACTCTAAGGGGCCCCAAGACTTGCAATCAGGGGAGCAGTGGGCAGCAGTAGCTTTTCCCAAGCTAATCCCCTGAAATTGTCCCCAAGGCCCCATTTTCTCTGACTTCCCAGTGAGCTAAGGCAGCCCAGCTTAGGCTGTCCTGTTGCTTCCTCTATGCTAAGTCCTTCCTTGTTTCACTATCCCCAGCTTTGATAAATGTACCCTCATAGTGTTGTGAAAGGTTTCCTACATGAAGTCAAGAACCTACACACTACTAGCTGGCCCTAGGCAGACCCACTCAGAGACAGGTCCCCTCTCTGGTAATATAAGTACCAATGGCATCTGGAGAAATGCAACAGTGGGGCACATCTCCCCGGGGCCTTCTCTGTTTACACCATCACCATTTTGTATAGGAGGGTCTGGCAGGTCTCAGCCTCAGAAACATCCCTCCCCACAAGGTGACACCACCCTGGGCATGTGCCCGTCTGAGCCCTTGTGGCCCAGAACCAGAAGTGGGGCCCACCTCTAGATGTAGGCCCCTAGGGAAGGAGGGGATGAGTTGAGTACCTTCCAAGAACCTCAAATACTGCCCCATCTCTGCCTAAATGAATCCATCCTTCTCTACAATGTAAGAGCCCTGGAAATAAACTGAAGCATGATCCTATCTTTAGGGCAGCCTGGGCCCTAAGTTGTTACCTAACAGAAAGTGGGGTTTGGCTGCTCATTGTCACCAACAGGCAAATTCTGGAGGCAGAGGTTTGGTGAGAAAAGGGAAGGGGTCTTTTATTCAAAAGCTACACAATCTGGGAGGATGTCACATTCCTGCCTCAAAGCCTATCCCCTCCAGAGCACCCAGAAGAAAAACCAGCCACCCCCTGCCAAACCACTCCAAGACTTCACCCAGAGTTCCTTCTCCCATTCAAAATACTGTCCTTCAGGAATTGCAGGCCACCACTGCACAATCATCCAAGCAGCTCAGCTTCTTTCCCAGCTACTGTCAGGCCTCAGGCTCCTTTCTAGAGTCTGTGTGTGGGGCCAGTGCACCATGCTGCCATTGATGCTTCCCATGCTGGGAGTCTGGGGCTGCTGCCAACTGCTGCAGTGGGCTGTGCAGTGGCTCCTTCGTGCTGGCCACAAGGCCCAGTGCCTAGCACTTGGCCATGTTCCTTCCAGGGCTGGCCAGTCCTGCAAAGCACTGGTCTGCAAGTCCATTCTGGTGGATCCCAGAGGAAGAGGTAATTATTTCTCCCTTCCCTGTGTTTAAACCACGCAGGCCAAACTTCTGTGCATTCCGGAAGGGTCTAGCTGCCCCAACCAATCCCATCCTTTTCCAAGGCTAGACTGGCAGGTCTTACTCCAGCTGAGCACCTCCCCCTGCTGCCATGTTGACCTTTAAGGTCCATGTGCAGCTATGCCCTCTGTCCCACCTTCAGTCAAGGAACAGAAGTGGGTAGGAAAGCTTTGCCCTTTGTTAGTCACTTGCCAGCCTTACACATGCTCAATGCAATGACTTCCTCCTGCCACATCTCTGCCCAGAACCAGAAACCTGCCAGAAACAGTGCCATGTACAACACACTAGAACAAACACAGATCTGTCCTTGATTGTGTGGTTCCCTTCATCAGCCGCCTCTCTATTCCTGCTGCTGATAAAGCCACCAGTATCAAAGTGACACTGAGCGAGTGGAGCCTTTCTTCTGTCTACATCTAGCCCCTGCTCAGAGACTGTGTCTGTTCCTCTGCACCACCCAACCTCTAATCAGAGGACTTCACACAAGCTTTAGCCATGGCTGCCAACTGAAGACCTTTAACTTCCCTTGTGCCCACCATCCAGCCAGTGTGGGGGCATAGTGCTCTCAGTGGAGGCCACTAAGATGCAGCAGGCTGGTAGGTGGGAATTGAAGGCATCTCCCACCACAGATGAAGACTGGAAAAGTGGCAACCTATTGGAAATCATTTCAAGGCTGACCCCCTTTTGAATTTCTTAGGGTAAAGGGTCTTATCTGTAGGCGTCTGCTGGGAGGGCCTGGTTCCTGTCTTGAAAGGTGGCACAGCACCTTACCTGGAAGATGTAAGAGGCAGTCTCCCTAGTTCTGGCTCCCAGGTGTGGAGCTCCAACTCCTAATTGCCTCAGTTCTTTACTTTTGCCTCTAGGTGTCCTCCATCTACTCTCCCACCACAGCCTGACATCTTCAGCCCTACACCCACTCCACAGAGAGTTCAGTGGTCAGCTCTAAGCTGCTTTCTGTTCAATGTTAAATGATATCATTGCTGATGTAAAAATGTCCAAAACTGTAGAGAATTTTATAGGAGTTTATTTGAGCCAAACTGACAACATGCCAGGAAACAAGATCTCGAATGATCCAGTGAATGACAGCTTTGCAGTTCTCTTTATATATTTGGAATTAAGGGAGTAATGTAAGGAAGATTACATAAAGATAGGAGAAAGCAAGACCAGGAAATCTCTATGATTAGATTATAGGACAGTTAGTGAAATTATGTGATCCCTTGAAGTTGGTTGGTCTCTCACAGGTCTGAAATAAAGATTACTCTGGCATTTCAAAGGCATGTTAACCTAGATGCATAAGAACAATGGACAGGGCTTTCTTAAAGCAAAGATAAACGTTTACTAGGGAAGTTATAGTTCTGAGGCTTTGATACCCACCATGATCTGCCTAATTAAGAACTTGTGTTCAGGCCACCCCCTGGGGTTACTTTCAGGCTTTGAACTTGTCAAATTTATTACAGAGCCCCTTTTTCATTCATGTAATACTGTGGAAAAACCAAACTTTCATATCTACTTGGGTTTCAAAACATAGGCTGTCCCCTGCTCTGCTTTGAAGCTGGGGCCAGCTGGGACTTATAACAAAGCATTCATTGTGGTCCTGAGAGACATATTAAGTGTGATTTGGAGTTGAGAATGGCTCGGTGAGGTGGGTCAGGTCATGTAGTGACATGCAGGAAGTTTGGATTGCATCACTACCATTTTCTTTTGGGGACCATGCAGCCATGGTCACATTAAGAATATTGAATGAACTTCTGCTCAACATGGAGGCATTGGTAGACACACTGCCTGCTTGCACAACCAAAAGAAGGACAACAATAAATTTAAAAACACAAAACAACCAGAACTGGCAGAAAATTGAACTGTATGGAAGTCTGACAACCAAGGAATTAAAGAAGAAACATTCATCCAGGTGGATAGGATGGGTGGAGACAGGCAGCCAGGGTGGAAAGGACCTGTGGAAAGTCAGAGGCTGGAGGAATGGGCAGGTGAGGCAATGGCTGGCGGTTCCACATTTGCACGCAGATAAACCAGGAGGAACAACTGGGGAGCGAGACAGACCAACAGACCATGCAACACAGGGTTCCAGCTTGGGAAAAGTGAGCCTCAAAACCTCTGGCCATAAAAACCTATGAGGGATTCAGTGATGGGAGAAACTCCCAGCCTCACAGGAGAATTTGTTGGAGAGATCCACGGGGTCCTACAATGTACACAAACCCACCCACCTGGGTATCAGCACCAGAAGGGCCCAAATTGCTTGTGGGTATCAGGGGAACTGACTGAAAGCCAGCAGAGAACCGAACAAGCAGCAGTGTTCCCTCTCTGACCTCTCCCTCACATACAGCAGCACAATGCAGTGATGTGGCTTGCCCCGCCCTGGTGAATACCTAAGGTTTTGCCCCTCACAACATAACAGGTGTGCTGAGACAAAGCAATAAGGCCCAAAAGAAAGAACACATCAAAACTACAGAATAACAACTAAGCAACGAAGAGATAGCCAACCTATCAGATACAAAGTTCAAAACACTGGTAATCAGGATGCTCACAGAATTGGTTGAGTATGGTCACAAAATAGAGCAAAGAGTTAAGGCTATGCAAAGTGAAATAAAGGAAAATATACAGAGAACTAACAGTGAAGGGAAGGGAACTGGGACTCAAATCAACAGTTTGGAGCAGAAGGAAGAAATAAATATTCAATCAGAACAGAATGAAGAAACAAGAACTCCAAACAAACAAACAAACAAACAAAACAAGGAGAGGCTTAGGAACCTCTGGGAAAAGTTTAAACATTCCAACATCCAAATCATAGGGGTGCCAGAAGGAGAAGAGGAAGAGCAAGAAATTGAAAACTTTTCTGAAAAAATAATGAAGGAGAAATTCCCCAGTCTGGCAAAGGAAATAGATTTCTAGGAAGTCCAGGAAGCTCAGGGAGTCCCAAAGAAGTTGGACCAAAGGAGGAACACACCAAGGCACATCATAATTACATTAGCCAAAATTAAAGAGGAGAGAATCTTCAAAGCAGCGAGAGAAAAGGGGACAGTTACTTACAAAGGAGTTCCCATAAGACTATCAGCTGATTTCTCAAAAGAAATCTTGCAGGCAAGAGGGGCTGCAAAGAAGTATTCAAAGTCATGAAAGGCAAGATTACTCTATCCAGCAAAGATCACTCTATCCAGCAAAGATATCATTTAGAATGGAAGGGCAGGTAAAGTGCTTCCCAGATAAGGTCAAGTTAAAGGAGTTCATTATCACCAAGCTCTTACTATATGAAATGTTAAAGTGACTAATCTAAGAAAAAGAAGGTGATCAAAACTATGAACATTAAAATGACAACAAACTCACAACTATGAACAACTAAACCTAATAAACAAATACAAAAACTAAGCAAACAACTACAACAGGAACAGAATCACAGAAATGGAGATCACATGGAGGGTTATCAGTGGGGAGGGGGACTGCAGAGAATGGGGGAAAAGGTACAGGGAATAAGAGGCATAAATGGTAGGTACAAAATAGACAGGGGGAGGTTAAGAATAGTATAGGAAATGGAGAAGCCTAAGAACTTACATGTGCAACCCATGGACATGAACTAAGGGGGTGGGAGATGGGGGATGCAGGGCAGAGGGGAATAAAAGAGAGGTAAAATATAGGACAACTGTAATAGCATAATCAATAAAATATACTTTTAAAAAAGAATGTTGAATGAAGATTTGGGTTGTCATCAATGCACCCCTCATCAAAAATCTGTCACTAAAACATTTGTGTAGCTTTAAGAATCCCCATGTTTAGGTCAGTTAGAGGCTATTTACATGAGCATATCTAGAACAAGACCCAAGTGTCTCCAACTTACCCTCAAACACTGTGAAAACTTTTAGAGGCAGAGCATCCACTTCCAAAAGCTCCACAGTACATAATTTAGTGGGTATTATTCTTTCAACATGACATTGGGCTGTCAAGAGCTTCCTATGGTCTTGGTATCTAAGAAAAAGACCTGAATCAGCCTCCCTGCCCCTTTTTCTTACCCATATCCATTCTGCATTCCAAGTGCTGCCTAGGGCCAGGGATTTCTTTCTTCTCCTAGAGCCCCTACCCCCAATACCCTGCATGGCTCCCATATACCCAAACTCTGGCACAGCTTAAGCCCTCTTTCCAGGAAGCCCTAGCCAGCCACATGCTTTAGACCCCATGGTGAAATTAGTGTAGAAGCATTTACCAATCTGGGAAGGCCTCTTCTAAAGTCTAAGTCCTACAACCTCACTTCCCTCCTTGCTAACCCTTCTGTGTCCTGGATGTCTTCCCAACTCCAGTAGATCCCAAAAATCTCAGTTCTCCTGGCTGCTGGTTACCAGAGCCCCTCACTTCCAGTACCCTCTGGACTACCCTCACCACCCACTGTCCCTTGGCCCCCTCAGATACATCACTCAGAAACCTTATCAGCCTGCTCTTCTGGGGACCCTTTATGCCCCATCAGCCACCAAATCCTTTAAAAGCCCTCCCTCTTCAGCTCAGATGCAATCACATCTGCTATATTTTGCCCATATCATTAAAGCTGCTGCAGCCTGGACCTGTCACCACATGGTTCTGACAAGCCCCAGAATTAGCCCCAGACTCCTGAGTGAGGGCACACTATTTCTACTAGCCCTGGATACTAGGCAGTTTAATATCCAGGGCATCTAGTGATTGCTCCACTGGTTGAGGAATTTACCTTCTACTCTCTGTTTTTGAGTGACTTCATCATGAAAGGATGTTCTCATATATAAAATGCTTTTTCTATTGAGATGATCATGTGATTTTAGCCTTTGTCTTATTAATATGGTGTACAACATTGATTGATTTCAATTTTTAACCAACCTTGTGCTGGTGTGATTAATCCCACTTGGTCATTGTTATGGGCTGAATTGTGTCCCCCTAAAATTCATATGCTGAAGTCCTAACCCAAAGTGCCCCAGAATGTAACTGTGTTTGGAGACAGGATCTGTAAAGAGGTAATTCAGTTAAAATTAGGATGGGCCTTGATCCAATATCACCACTGTCCTTATAAGAGGAAATTTTGACACAGATATAGATAATGGAAAAACCATGTGAAGACACAGGGTAAAATAACCATCTACAAGCCAAGGAGAGAGGTCTCAGAAAAATTCAACCCTGTTGGAACTTTGGGCTTGGACATCTGGTCTCCAAAGTTGTGAGAAAATAAATTTCTGTTGTTTAAGTCACCCAGTCTTCGATACCTTGCTATAGTAGTCCTAGCCAACCAGTATGGTCACTGTGCATAATCATTTTATATGTTGAAGCATTGGTTTGAAGATTTTTGTGTCTACATTTATAAATGACATTAGCCTGAGGTTATTTAGTTTTTTCTGTCTAGTTTCTGTATAGTTTTTGTAACTCATTCTCATAGAATGAGTTGGGAAGTATTCTGCAGCAGCCTGGACCTGTCAGGTTGGAAGACAGGCTTTTCCTGTCTTGCTTTTTGGAAGAGTTTGAGAAGAACTTGTATTCACTGTTTTTTAAGTGACTGGTAGAAATCACTTAAAAAACAGTGAATCAATCTAGACCTCAGCTAATTTGTGTGTATGTGTGTGTGTGAGTGTGTGTGTTTCTATGAAGTGCTTTACATACTAAGTCCATTTATTTGTTATAGGTCTATTTAGATTTTCTATTTCTTTCTTTTCAAAGGGTTGGGTTTTATTTTTAATTTTTATAGGAGCTTTATTGAGCTATAATTCACATACCATATTAACCAACTATTTAAAATAGGCAATCCAATGTCTATTTATTCTTCAAATAATTATGATTTCATGTAGGTCATCTAATTTTTGGCATATTCATAACATTCTCTTATACTCCTTTCTAAAGATAGAGATAAGATAGAGGTGTCTGCACTTTCATTTCCAATTTTAATAATTTGAATCTTCTCTCTTTCTTGGTCAGTCTACTTAAAGGCTTATCAATTTTCTTGATCATTTCAAAGAACCAGCTTTTGGTTTTATTGATCTTCTCAATTGTTTTCTTTTCTCTATTTCATTTATTTCTGCTCTAATCTTCATCATTTCTTTCATTGTGCTTACTTTGGGTTTAGGTTACTCTTCTTTTTCTAGTTCTTATTGCAGAAGTTTAGGTTATTAATTTTAGATCTTTCTTTGTCCTTACTCTGCAATTCCTGGATTGGTTCTCACTCAATAATACTCTAATTGCTTTCACAATAAGACCAAAAACCTCAGCGGGCCACTGGGTTGGCAACCTTTTCTTGGACCCTTTATACTAGATCAGCTACCAGGGTGCCCAGGCATCCTTTAGGTGCTCAGAGACACCAGCACTCTGAAAGTCTTCCATAAACACACATTGCCTTCAATTGTTTATACATTCCTTATTTGTTTGATAACTCTTTTCTCTAGACAATGAGCCTCTATATTTATTTTTTAAAATTTTAAAAGATTGTATTTACTTATTTTTAGAGAGAGGAGAAAGGAGGGAGAGAAACATCATCGTGTGGTTGCCTCTCGTGTGCCCCGAACTGGGGACCTGGCCCGGAACCCAGACATAAGCCCTGACTGGGAACTGAACCAGCAACCCTTTGGTTTGCAGTCAGACAATCAATCCACTGAACCCACCAGCCAGGGCCAGCCTCCATATTTCTTAGCACAGTGTCTAGGTGTAAGCCCTCACCAATTTTTATCGACTGACTGACTGACTGAGAAACTGACTGATAGACCCTTCATGGTGTATGGTAACTGCCAATTCCCCTTGGCCATATCCCCTTTGTAAGAGAGAGAACTTTTTCTGCCTTACTCCTTGGATTAGTGAAGAATAATCAGTTAAAGAAAAAACAAGTCATACCGCAAACCAAAAGATTGCCGGTTTTCCTGGTCAGGGCACATTCCTGGGTTGCAGGCCAGGTTTCTGGCTGGGAAGAGGCAATCAATTGATGTTTCTCTCCCTCTCCTTCTCCTTCCCTTCCCCCTCTCTGAAAAACAAATAAATCAAATCTTTTTTTTTTTTAAAGGAAAGGATCTAATGTTGAAAGTAGATACTAATACTGACTAATCTGTTTAAGATCAAATGCTATAGGTACCAAGAAGGTATCAGAACAGTGTGGGAAGATGTGCCAAAGCCAGGGCTTTCTTGATACCCCAGAGCTGGAGACTGACAGGGAAATGCAGAATCCAAGAAAGCTGCAGATACCGCCACCCCTCAAGCGCACAGTGGCCTGCCACCATCAGTGCCAGTGAAAGAATGCATCCTTCTGGCTTCTACATCTTGTAGCAGGGTCTCTCAGAGAAGACTGGAACCTTGCCTGCAAGGGATTATGGGCATGAGAAGAGAACCAAATAAAAACAAAACCAATAAATCATTAGTTGTTGCCTGGGTGAAGTGTGTATGTGCGTGTGTGTGTGTGTGTTCTTGTAGGCATGTAACATATTAGACATGTCCAGTACCTTTCATGGAGCCCAGTGGTAATTAATTTATTGTGAAATCCTTTCTTTTTTCAGTATCTGAAATGTATTAATATCTTTCAACATATCAATACATTAAAGGAGGGGGGAAAGGATCATTTTAATAGATTTCTTTTTTTAATTGTTGTTCAAATACAGTTTTCTCCATTTTCCCTGCCACCACTTTCTCCCACCCCAGCCACTCCACCTCCCACCCTCCATCCTTCCCCGCTTTGGCTTTGTCCATGGGTCCTTTATACATGTTCCTAGACTACCCTTTCCCTTCTTTCCCCTATTTTCTCCCACCCTCCTCCCCCTCTTGTTACTGTGAGTTTGTTCTTTATTTCAATGTCTCTGGTTATATTTTTACTTGCTTGTTTGTTTTGTTGATTAGGTTCCACTTATAGGTGAGATCATATGGTATTTGTCTTTCACCACCTGGCTTATTTCACTTAGCATACTGCTCTCCAGTTCCATCCATGCTGTCTCAAAGGGCAGGAGCTCCTTCTTTCTTTCTGCTGCATAGAATTCCATTGTGTAAATGTACCATAGTTTTTTGATCCATTCATTTACTGATAGGCACCTAGGTTGTTTCCAGGACTTGGCTATTGTAAACTGTGCTGCTATGAACATTGGGGTGCATAGGTTCTTTAGAATGGAATTCTTTTTTAGTCACTACTATCGTTTATTGAGTGCTTACATCATTGGGCCAGCCAGATACTCTTCCAAACACTTCCCATCTATTCATTAATTAATATTTGTTGAGTGTTGACTAACATACTCTTCTGAGCACTTGGAATAAATCAGTGAACAGAAAGACAAAAGCTTTGGTCCATGTAGAACTAACAGTCTCATACTTTGAGGGAAGGGTAGATGATAAAACAATAAATAAGTAAAACATGGTATCCTGGAAAGTAATAAGTGTTATGGAAAAATATAGCAGGGAAGGTAGTTCCAGAGTGTTGGGAAGGGGTGGCAAGTTGTATTTTAGAGTAGGATAGTAGTCAGAGTAAGCTTCATTAGGAAGATGTTAGAGAGTTAGTGAGGTAGATATTTGGAATATGAACCAGCCAGGGTGAGACTTTGAAAGCATCCAGTTTAAGATCAAGATCAAGGCAAAGGAAAACCCTGACTGAAAGTTTTAACTAGGGTTTGTAATGCAATAAAAATCAATATAAAGTAAGGAAAGGAAGATAGAAAACTGTTGTTCTTTGCAGATAATATGATTTTCTACTTAGAAAGTACAAAGAATAAGATATTAATCACTGGAATTAATATGAGAGTTTAGCAAGCATGCTAGATGTAAAATCGATGTAAAAATCATTTTATGTCTACCAAACAGCGCAATAGAAAAGTGGATGGTTTGAAAAAAACAGTTCTTAGAGGAGGAAACCAAATTGCCAATAGACACTGAAAAAATACTTAGCATCAGTAACTGGACAAATGTAGATTAAATGCACAATAGCATGCCAATTCACATCTCTCAGATTGGCAAAAATTTTAATTGGTTATATCAAGAATAAGAGAGGGTGGGTGGTGCAACTCCTATCAACTGATGGAAGGCATATGATGCAGCCGATACTTTGGAAAACAAATTGGAATTAGTTGTTAGTGTTAAAGATGCAAACACATTTTGACTCAGGATTCCACTCCTGAGTGTATACCATAGGGAAAATCTTGCCCATATACATTGGCAGACAGGTACTGAAATAACTCATATGTATATCAATAACAGACCAGCCTGCCTCGCACATAATAAGCACCCAATAATTCTAGGAAGAGGAGCTGCATAGATACAGAAATTATGAATGGTTTATAAAATGTCAGATTATTCAGCCTTCTACTCAAGGTGTGATTGAGCACTTTCCTTCATGCTTATTAGTAATTTCTTTTTCCTACAGTGAAAAACCTGACTTCCAATGTCCCATGCCTGTACTTTCATTTTGCCAAAATGGTGCTTTGCTGTAGATTTCATACTGTTTCTGACTTTCTTCATCTGTATATTTGCTGCATATATATCTATCTAGTCCCTTTCTTCCAACTATAGCATACAATTTCATCATGTATATTCATTTATCTTATTGACCCACATCTTTCTTCGCAGGAAAAAAATAGATAGATAGATAGATAGATAGATAGATAGATATAACCTCTAAAAAGCGCTTAGGCAAAGACCTCATCAACAGTTTCTAGGCAAAATTAACCTCAATGCCTCTGCAGTTGCTGTTTCCTCCACCTGGAGGCCTCTTCCTCTAGGTTGGTTTTTTATTTTTTATTTTTAATTTATTTTTATTTTTATTTTTTTTAGAGAGAGAGAGAAAGGGAGGGAGAGAGGGAGAGAAACATCAATGTGTGGTTGCCTCTTGCCTACCCCCTACTGGGGACCTGGTTCACAACCCAGACATGTGCCCTGACTGGGAATCCAACCAGTGACCCTTTGGTTCGCAGGCCCACACTCAATCCACCGAGCTACACCAGCCAGGGCTCTTCCTCTAGCTTTTAAATGGCTATTTCCTTCCCATAGTTCCTCAAATTTCACTTCAAATGTAACTTCCTTAGAGTTGCTTTCCCTGACCAAATTATATGAAAAACTTCTCTTCTACTATAAAACACTCTATCACACACTCCTGCTGTATTTTCTTTATGTCCTTGGTTATTAGCTAAAAAGTCTTATTTGCAAGTGTATAGTATGTCTCTCCTCACTTAAATATTAACTCCTTGAGGGAAAGGATTTTGTTGCTGTTTTTCTGCTTTGCTTCCAGCACCTAGAGCTATTCCTGGCAGATAATCCTTGCCCAATAAATACTTGAAATATTTAATGAGGAAAGGGTAATATCCTGGGCAATTCAAGGCCACCTATGGAGAGGACTGTGGGTTTCAAGATGACTCAGACCAAATTATAATATTTCATTTCCCCACTTGCCTCTTTCTTAAAAGTATTCATTCTTATACCTGATAATATTATACAGCTGGCTGTAAAGAGAAAGAGTACTGCTTAGCAGAGCTGAGATCCAGCTCTAGCTAGGATTCTTCGTGGTTTTGTAATCTGCTCACAGGATTCAGGCTATGGCAAAAATTTGTAGAAGAAATCATCCAGTAACTTATAGTTAACTCCTTGGTGCACATGAGTTGCAGTTTGTAGTAATATGTTATTCCTAAAGCTATGAAAACTCTGTAAAGGACAGTGGAAGGTGGTGCGAAAAGCAAGGCCCTTTGGATGGGCCTTCTGTACAGAGTCAGCATGGCAGTCCAGCGCTCCAGACCTGCAGCCCTCCACACCCCTCCAGGGAGGCAGGGCCTTCCAATTTCACAGGCCCTGTGGCTTGCTAGCCAGTGGCGTCGAAAATGGAGCTTGCTAGATGAGCTGGTGCCCTGGGCAAGGATCTAACTGCAGCAGCAACTATGTGGCTCCCAAGAAGAGGCTTGGATAGGATAAGGGCGGAGCTATGTTGGTGAGAGGGCGGAACTGTTCTTGGGCAACAAGGAGGGGCAGTGGCTGCTGCAGCTGAGGCTACAGGAAACCAGCCAGGGAGCAGACCCAGGGCTGGGATACAGGGAACCCTGGCCTCGCGCCCACCTGCCGGCAGCTGGTGCTCCAGCGTGTGGCGAGGTCTGCATCTGCCAGGCCCATGGCGGCGTCCGCAGCTCTGTCAGCAGTGGCGGCGGTGGCGACGCTGTCGGGCCTGGCAGTGCGACTGTCCCGCTCTGCAGCGGCCCGTGGCTCTTACTGCACCTTCTGCAAGGGGCTCACGCGCACGCTGCTCACCTTCTTTGATCTGGCCTGGCGGCTGCGCATGAACTTCCCC
>PVKU01016196.1:0-15493 GCA_004027475.1 Anoura caudifer | reverse complement strand
AAATCAATAAACATATTCTTGGGTAAGGATTTTTTTAAGGATGTGAAGGACAACCTATACATAAGTGCGTATGAAAAGTATGGTGAGAACAATGGAATAGCCTTTCCCAGGCTGTTGATACCACTAACACTGGGATGGGACGGTTGCTTTTAGAGGAAGATGTGGGAGGGATTTTAGCCAGATTTTACTCCTATCTTCCCACATCTCTGTTTTGTGTGAGTTGCTAGCATGAACGCGTATTACTTTTTTATTTAAAAGCATCTACTGATGTAAAATAAAAAGGTGCTAAACATCTTAGAGACATGCCATCTCTGGGCATGGACAATTGCTCTCGCATCGTAATTAGGCAAAAATTAGGGAAGCCCTGGAATATTCAACCCACCAGTGCCTGTAGCGCATGGCAGCCAGACGCAGTCTACGGGGTCCGGTCCACAGAGGAGCCCCGAAGGGGGCACCGCGCCCTCCTGAAGGTCACAGAGCCCACCAGCGGCGCAGCCTCGCCTAGAAATGAGGCCCCCAGGCTGTCCTTCGAGACCAATGCATAGAACATGCGCACCTCCCGGCGAGGGACACCGGGAACAGGTCTGCGGCATCTGGTTCCAGGCAGCGGGGCCGTCAACGAAGTCGGACTCTCTCCTCTGCAAATGATCAGCGCGATTTCTGGAGCCCTTTTCTCGGGCAGGTCCAGCCTTCTCCCACCCGAGCCTGTCACCTCTGCAGTGCGGACGCCGGGGGCCCCGCGCTCTGCTCCCTGCTTGCACACCATGACAACTGGCAGGGTTCAGCCATGCACAACGTCTCAACCGTTGCCTCTTAATCCGGTTTAAATCCCGAGCCCGTCGGAGCAGCAGAGGGAAGGAGAGCTTCATAATTGCCTTTGGCAAACAGAACACTCAGTTATTAGCTCCTGTGTCTTGGCCGAAGATGGCCTGTGCCTGCTGGTGAACAAACGCGCCCGTCTCTGTAAGTACACGTATGTGCTCTGGAAGTCAGCCCTGTTAGCGGCACTCATGGATCGAGTTGGTCAGATTCCTGCAATCGGTTCTTAACGGGCTTCAAGACTAAGAGAGGTGCATGGCTTTCTCCTGACGCGGATCTCAAAGGAGGACCAAGAGACCAGACGCAGTGAGGAGCAGCAGGCGATACCGTACCAGGCTCCTTATTAAACACAGAGCGGGCCTTTCACTTCTGCTTTTATTAAGTCTACTTTTCAAGCTACGTGGGGGTTAGGCGAGGCGATTTTAATGCCAGTCTCCCCTCACTATGTCATTATCCGCCTCCCGCAGCAGAAGGCACGGGGAGGCCGCGCAGTGTGAAGGCAGCTGCTCGGATATAAGGGAGAACATCACAAATGCGGACACGAAACGGCCGCTCTGGTGGGGACGGAATCTCCTGGAAACTGCGAGGCTGGAACTACGAACCCCGGCTCGGTCTCCATTGACTGTGAACACCGGCAACCGTCTTGGGCAGATTAGGTGTTTCTCGGCTAGTTAAAACAAAGCCGATCAGAAGGACTGACATTGATAAGGCTTCATACGCCAGCCAAGGCATGGTTGGCTTTATCACTCTAATTTTTGCCGAGTTTCCAAGACCACTGTGCTGCGCGCCTGAATTAAAGTTTGGCAAAAAAATATTTTTATATTCTTCCGTCCTGGGGCTGAATTGCTCTGAGTTATGGTTTAAAGGGACTGAGCAGTCCAGTTTTCGGTGGGGAGAAGATGCGGCCTGGAATTCAGCTCCATGTGTCCGCGGTTTCTGTGAACGTCCTCCTGGAAATCCCCAGATTGAGGGTGGCATGAAAGGAGGGGCGTGCAGAGAGGGGCAAGGACCCCGGGGGCAGGGGGGAGTAAAAGTGGTAGTCAGGCCGGAACTCCACTGAAGCGAGCGGAATCCGAGCTGTTTCCCGATCCGCCTGATTCATTTCACCCAAAACAAGGAGAGCGACCATCGCCGACAGGCCCACCTGAGTCTGATCCCTAGCGCGCATTTTAGACGGCCAAGGATGGAGCACAGACCGATGGACGGGCCTGGGTGGACTCCGCCGGCCGACCTGCTGCTGGTCAAGCCTCTGCCCCGCTGAGCAGCTGCCTGCTCTCTAGACCGAACTACCGGGATAAACTGCAATTCAGCTCAACTCAGAGAATGTGGCGTGCCCAGCAGAGCAGACGCAGGCCAGGGGTGAATCTCAGGGCAGACTTGGCCCTCACCACCCTTTCCTCGTTCCCTCTGCCCCTGGTCATCTGGCGAAATCTGGTTCAAGGGAATTTCTTGGCCACGCTCAGCGATGTCACTACAGGCACAGCCCGAGGGCAAGGGGGGGAAGAGGTGAATTCCAGAGACTCGGTCCCGGCCACCAGCCCCGCCACAGGTGCCTGTGAGCGGTGTGGTGTCCATGAGCCAGAGAGACAAGTCCCCTTCTGCAGTCACAGCCTTTGCTGGGCCGTCCCTTCGTAGAATCCCCCCCGTCTCTCTCGCACCGTTGGCCCCTCACTGACTGCCGGCCACAGAGCCTGAGGCCAATGAAACAAGCTCCCATAACCAGGAAATTCCTGGAATTTCCAGAATCCTCCACCTTCCGTAGGACACTGGGCCAAGCCAGGGACCTGTGGGTCGGAGGGGACAGCGTGGTGGCACGGTGGCCTCCTCCCACTGCCACCAGGATGCAGCCAGGCTTGGTCCCTGAGCGGGACCCCAGGGACGTGTGCAGGAAGCTGAGCAGCCTGCCCCCCCCCACCTGCCACCAACCTCGAAACATCACAAACCTTCGTGTGACAGATTGGATTCTGCGGACCCCACTTGTAAGGTTCTGACAGGGTTTTCCTCGGTGAAATATCATCGTGTTTATCCAGAAACAAACTTATGAAAAGGTCAGCTGTCACCCGGAGGGATGATGCGCAACTCAAACAGGAACTGAAACCCGCGATATTTTACGGCGGCGATTTGGAGACGAGAGACAATATTGGGTGAGACGGGTACAAATAAGAACGCCTTCCCCGTCTGTTATCACTCCGAGTTTTAAACCACATCTAAGCCCTTCCGAAGTCCGCCAGCGTAAGCTCGGAAGCATTCCAAAGCGACCACTATCTGAAACCGCGGCTTAAAAAAGAAAACATTCGCACCATCAGGCAAATTTGATTCAACAAATCCAAGACCCCAGACGGCCTAAAGCGGTTCCCAGCGACACACTCACAGGCCAGAGTCCCCGGGCCACCGAGGGCGGTTTCCCGACGCTGGGACTCTCAAGTGCATGTTCCGCCTGGGAGGTGTAAGCAGGTAACTCAGTAAACGTGCGGGTAGCTTCCAGCAAAGCATTGAAGCGTGGTGACCGAGAACATTCACGTAAAGATAAAAAAACAAACAAAAATACGGGATCATCGGGCAGGTCAGACCCACTCTGCCTGTTACGGCCTGCCTTTCACCTTCGGGGCGCCACTCTCTCGCACGCCTCCACCCCACACACACATTCGCACACTCACACACACTCACAACACCAACACATACGCACGCGCAGAGGGACAGCAAGGCCCAGCGCTGCAGGACGAGCCACAAGGTGCGGGGCGTGACCACAGATCTTCGTAAGCTATTACCCTGGGCCCTTCGTCTTTAAAAAGCAGCTCCTTGGGTGTTGAATCCTGGGGCACCAGAGGCCAGAGGCCCTTGGAGGACTCTGCTGGGGTCACGACGGGCTCAGCTCACGTGCTGACGAGCACTTGGGTGTGGCTAACACAGACAGGCTATTAAATCAACAATTCTCAGAAAAAAAGACATTATTCCCTGTTGGGGTTTAAAATGAGCCTTGGGGCAACTGGAACGCGTGTCCCCACCAGTTGCCCTGGGCCCTGTGACCTTGCCACTCCGGCAGGAGCGTGGAAGGAAGGATGAGGCCACTTGGCCCCACCTGGCCCACTGCCGGGCGGAGCCAAGGGAGCACTAATTGGCTCTATCTGAGCAGCCACACGATTTATGGGCTTGGTTATCCAAAACAGATGCCTCGCCCTGGAGTCTGCGGAGTCCGTGCCGTCGTGTTAATAATAATGAAAGCATGCCAGACGAACGAGGAAGCGCTGGTATAAAAGGGATTTGTGTGTGTGATGGGACAGCGCGGGCGTCTCGGGTCCCCGCAGTGAAGTTGCGATTACGTCCGTGTACCAGGTATCGGCTCCAATCGTTCTTTATCGCCCCATAGCTTCGCTCCGGGCGCAAACCGCCCGGGGCAGCAAAATTACCGTGCCTGGGTGTTCCGCGCTGGGTGTTTCCACAGCGAAGGTGGCGATGCAATTCTAAGCTAGTTTAGAAGGTAGACGTAAGCAGGAACAAAAACAAATACGCGGTATAGACAGGTAAGACACGATCATTAGAAGCACGTATTTCTAGGTCCTTCCCTTCTAGACCGGCTCTGCCCAATAGGAACACAGGCAGGCACCTGCCCACTTTAACATTTTCTGGGCACCACGTTGTGAGAAGAGAAACAAGGGAGCTTAACTCTGACAGGATAATCCAACCCCATGAATCCCACATATGAAATTAACACAAGGATTCGTTGGTCGTGCGTTCTTCGTTCCCGTTAAGTTTCCCACATCCGGTGTGTGTTGCACCCTCAGCCCATCTCAGCCCAGCCGGTGGAATTTCAAGTGGGGGATGGAGTGTGGGACGTGGGCAGTGGTGGCCCTAGAGAATGGCACGCTTCTGGACTTTTCCGTCGCTTGCACTGAAGACCACAGCTGGTCCCTCCCGTGCAGGTTAGAGGTGATCGGAGACAAAGACCCGGGAAGACCCCCGCAACGTGTTCATCACCTACAAATGCCTGCATGTGTCTCGTCCTAGGGGGCAGCCGGGTAAGCCCACTCGACCACGGTGATCGCCGTTCTGAGCCCGACCCAGAAAACGTGTGTGAGGAAGGGAGGTGGGGGTGGGCAGGGTGGGGGACAGTGGTGGGGGGAAAATGGAGACAACTGTGCTTGAACAACAATAAAAAAACTCCTTTCAAATTCCCAGAGTCCGATGAGGATGCCCGGGTCACTCTGTCCGCCTGTAGGAAGGGGGAGAACCCAGGACTCGGGGGAGGCTCTGCCGCTGGGGAGGAGGGGCTGCGTGCAGCTGCGGCAGGAACACTGGAGCACAGCAGGCCCGCCCCTGTGGGCCCGCCGAGAAGCTACCAGAGGAAGACAAGACTCTGTTCCCACCCTCCAGCTGTGGGTCTACCTGGACCCAGGGAACCACACAGAAGCCGGGGCCCTGGAAGGACCCAAGAGGGCCTGCGGGAGTGGAAGGTGGGTTAGAACTCAGGCGGCTGCCGAGCGTGGACGTGCGCGGGGTAGCCCACCACCCCCTCCCGACCCCTAGTCTGCGCATCCTACCCGCTCTCTCCGGGACGTTTGTGTGCAGGTAGAATTGAGCGGGTGTTTGTCCGTTGTTAGGTGAACAGCAGCCTTGAGAGAGCCGATCACCAGAGAGCGGCCTGCAGCTGCGTGGGGAGGACGGGAAGTCGGGGAGGGAGAGGACTAGCTCGATTTGGGGACAGGGGGATGGCGCTCCAGTCACCGGTTGTGTGGGGGTGCCCTTCCTTTCCACTTTGCTTGAAAGTCGTCTCTTACCCGGGTCTCCTCAGCGGCGGCCAGCGAGGCGCAGGGACGCGCCAGGTCCGCCGCCCCGAGGACCTCTCGCAGGTGAGGCCTGGCAGGTTGAAGGGGTTCGCACACCCTGTGCGTTTGCAGAGTGGCGGAGGTCACCCGGGTTAATAATACAGGGCTGGGAGGAGGCTCCTACTCCCTTCTGTCGTGGTGTATTTGTCCCTGCTCCCTGTCGCGTGGGTTTAGCTCACAACCCAGAGCCACTGTGCTCTCCCCATGAGACCGAGCTGGAGAAGAAGTTCACCCAAGTCCAGCTAGAAGCCTGGCCGGTGGGGTAGCCTCACTGCCTTGGTCAGGTCAGGCTGCGGTAAGGAAGGTCGCCCACACAGCATGGCTCAGCCCGCAGGCCTCCTTTCCCCAGGTCTGGAGGCTGCAAGTCCAGGGTCAAGATGCCCATGGACTTGGTGTCTGGTGAGGACCCCCATCCTGGCTGCAGGTTGTCAACTTCGGACCGTGCCCTCCCTCAGGTGGCGGAAGGAGGGCTAGGGAGCTCTCTGGTATTATCCATCGGGGCACAGATCCCATTCACGGCAACCCCACCCTCATGCCCACACCACCTCCGAGAAGCCCCACATGCTCACTCTGTCACTTTGGGGGTTACGGTCTCAACATAGAAATTTGGGGGAGGGACAAAACATTCCGTCCATGAGAATCAGGAATCCTTTAAGACCTTCTGCAGCTCCCTGAAGATGGGGCCTCTGGTCTTCCTGTCACTCAGCACCTAGACTTCGGAGACTCTTGGGAGACACTCAGAAGTGAGTGCTGATAAATATGTATTGAATGAACCAAGACAGGGGCACAGCACCTGTGGGCTGGGGAACCTCTGCGATGCTCCCAGAGATGAGACAAAGCACCCATCGAACTTCGCCAGGTCGGGGAGCAGGTGGGAGGAAGGTCTAGGCCGGGGCTACAGAGAGAAATGGAGCCTGGGAGAAATCCGGGAGCTCTCGTTCCGGCCATTGAGCAAAAGTGAAATCGCTCATCTGCAAATAGATTCCCCCCCCCCCTCCATTTATCCCTATCGACTTACCAACGTCGTTAAGAGTCTACCCTGAAACCTAATCTCGCTGCTTTCAGGATGCTAATCCCGTCTCAGCCCAGAGGTCCTCTTCAGTTACTGGAAACCCCACCCAGCAGGCTGAGCAACGTCGCCCCATCTCTGATGCGTGTGCTGCGCAGGTACTTGGAGGGCATTTCGCCCCTCCTAGCAGTGGCTGCTGAGCGGGGCTTTCGGGATTCGGCACAGTTAGATCCTTCCACCCGGCAAATGCCTCAGACCAGTCCTTCCGCCACTCCAGCTGTCCCTGATGCTCTTCTTGAGACGGTCTTCAGGGCCATTGTCCATCCCTGTACACCAAGAAGTCAGCGGCTCAACCTCGAAATCCAGAAAGAGCCAGCCAAAGTCATAACAACATATTTTTCCTGATTTTTCTGCATCGAAATACATCAACAGTGATTACTTAAAATCATATTCTTGGCTCATCGAACAGCACTTAATGGGTCAGAACCTCTGGGAGGTGGGTCCTGAAATTCTCAGAGTCAAATGAACAGGAAGCCCCCCATTACCCTCGGCCACACGAAAGCTTGAGGGCCACCTACAAAAACTCATTTTGGGGAAACCCTCCACATGAGCTTTGAAGACCTTCCTACACAGGTACTTCGGCATGAAACGCAAATTTTAAAAACATTGCCAACTCGAGTTATTTGAGACTGTCCCACAGCGATGGCACCAGGCAGAGGGCAGAAAGGACCCGAGACGTGCGGAAGGGGGAAAAGCAGCTCCAGATACACCCCCTGGGCTCTCTCCCCCGCTACACACGACAGCTCCCAGCCGCACCTTTGTTTGCTTCACGTTCATGGAATTGAATTAATCACGCCCTTGACTTTCACGGCGCACCTTCTTTGCTAGTCCGCGTGGCTCCCAGTGATTCATTTGTTTGCCTGCGTGTGTGCTTGCTTGTTTAAAATACAGTAAACAACAGTGATCTTGCTGCCTAACATAGAAAGTAGAACATTCGCAGTAACTTAAACTCATTCTCTCCCGGGATCATCTGTGGTTTCCTGCCCCTCGCCCAGCACTCCCTACTAATTCTGGGACTGGTGGGGGGTGTGCTGGGATATTTGATGAGGTTCTTCCTTCCCACTGAAAAGAAACATTTTGGGGGAAAAAACATACAAGTGTCTCCACTTGATCAGAACATAGAGAGTGAGAGGGAGAGGAAGCCTGACACATAGTTGAAAGTCAGACCATCAAAAACTTTGAATGTTATGCTAATGAATTTGCACCATCATTTTAATAGCAGGGAGCTGCTGAGCATTTCTTGGTTGTTGTTCTCCAGGAAGATTCACCAGTCAGTGGCACATGGGCCTGGAAATGGAGGGGAACCAAGCAAGAATAATGGCTGAATAATGGTTGTTGAATAAGCAAATGGGCTGTAAGCGCCCGCTGCGTGCCAGGCGCAGGGCTAGGCTCAGGGACACGGGAGGGTGTCTGCCTTCAAATCCCTCTCAGTTAGTGGGACAGACAGACAAGTGAGTCCGGCCAGGTGCTGTGGGCGCGAGGAGAGAAGCCTCCACGGGGCTAAGTGAGACTCTGAGGCCCGAGCTCGATTCCATGGAGAAACCAGGAACAACAGAAAGTCACGTTTCAGCTGCGTCTTGAAAGAAGACTTTGAAAGAACCCTAAGTAACACCCACGTTTGAGTCTCGGAGACCAGACCGGGACAGGACTAGTGTCGATGCCTTCAGATTGCAAACCCACCTCGTGTTTCCAGAACGTCACCGTCACACCTTGGGACTGGGACCGAGGTTATTTGGTCTCGACAGCACAGTCAACGAAACGCTGCTCAGCAGCCAGCGTGACTTGGAAATCTCCCCACCCCTTTGGGCTGCAGCAGGAGACACACGGTGCGCGGGGGTGGGTCATTGAAAACTTCAATTTCTTCTCCCATTTACTTTCCTCAAACCCTGGGACACTTCTGATGCTTCTCTCCTGAAACCTCTCTGAAAATGTCACCTCCAGCACGCCTTGCCCAAGCGTGCCTGCGGGTTGTTCTGCCCTTTCCCATTGGGCACCCCACACCCAAAAAGCCGGCCTGGAGGCAGCAGAATACTCCTGAGGAGGCTGCGGAGGCGAAATTTAAACCGCTGAAGGAACTGCCAATAGGGAATGAGAATGGTTGAGAGCACCCTTGGTGTTGTCTCACATGATCACATCATCCAAATGCCTACTCTTATAAGTGGATTTATCAAAAATGTGTATGACTGGTAGCCTCTATTCAACTCATTCCCTGATAACTTGGAAAACTGGGGAAAGAAAAAAAGTGGAGGAAGGGTAGAAAAGCGGAGAAAGCCCAGGGAGCCTCCAGGAAGGGTGGGAGGCCTCGACCCCGGCTGAGAAGCTTGCATTGCGTACTCTCATCAGGGGAGAGTCCGTCATCAGCGTGTTTTGACAAGGGAACGTCTTAAGAAGATGGTGCATCAGTAGGCTGAGGAGAGAGTTACTCAGCCACTAACAGTCCATCACTATCTTCCTCAGTGTTGGGTAGACCTCCCAATATCTAAGGGTGGGGTGACTTTTCCCCGGGAACCCGAGTTTATCACTCACTACAAGGATAGGGCTGACCCATGCAGCATCCCTGTTCTCCTAGGCTCCAGAGTCATTTTCTACTCAACACCCACTTTTCCTCCCTCCCTGCACTGGGAGTATCCTTTTCCCCTTGCAAGTCAAGCATCCAGGCTCCCCGTCATCAAAGGCAACCTCAAACCCCATCCTCTCTACATTCTAAGTGAACAACTGGTATGCACAGATGCTGAATTTTTTTGCTCTTAATGTTTCCATTAATTTCATGGCATTTAATATTGCTTTTTATGAATTTGCCCAAATTGACTCAAATATAAGTTATCCTAATGATGTTGTTGCCATGTTTCAGAAATATTACCTTTTCTATATATTTTTAAGTTATTTTCTTAGTAGTTTTCATGGGGATTACAATTAGCACACTAAATCTATAACAATCTAGTTTAAATTAATACCAACTAAGTTTCGACAGCATATGAAAACTTTGATCCTATACTTCTGTGTCCCTCCTTATGTTCTTATTGTTACAAATTACATATTTACATCTTTGTACCCACTAACATAGATTTATAATTGACATGTTTTGCATTTGTCTTTTAAATCATATAGGAAACCAAAAAGGAAGTTCTGAGCCAAAAATACAATAATACTGAAATACTGGCTTTTATATTTGCCCATGCAGTTACTTTTACCCAAGTTCCTTATTTCCTTCTGTTTTTTCATCTGCCTTCAAGGCACTGTCTAGTCTCACTCCACCTCAGCTGGAAGGACTCCCTTTAGCATTTCTTGTAGAGCAGGTTTGGTAGCAATGAACTCTCTCAGCGGTTGTTCATTGGGAATGTCTTAGTTTCTCTCTGATGTTTGAAGGATAGTTTTGCTAGAAATAGAATTCCTGGTTGACCGTTTTTGCTACCAGCAATTTAAACATGTCACCCACTGCCTTCTGGCCTCCGGGCTTTCTGATGTGAAGTCAGCTGTTAATCTTAGTAAGGATCACCTGTGTGTGACAAATTGCTTTTACCTAGCTGCTTTCAAGATTCTCTCTTTGATAGTTAGATAATAAAGTGCCTCAGTGTGGGTCTCTTTGGAGGTTATCTTACCTGAAATTTGCTCAGCTTCTTGAATGTGTAGATTCATGTATTTCATCTAATTTGGCAATTTTCAGCCATTATTTCTTCAAATATTAAACTTCTCCCGATTCTTTCTCTCTCCTCCTCCTGTGATTCCCATAATGTGTATTTCAGTATACTTACTGGAGTCCTATGAACTATTTGGGCTGCGTTCATTGTTCGTCACCCTTTTTCCTCTCTCTGCTTCTCAGATTGAATAATTTCAGTAGTTTTATCCTTAGATTTGTAGTTTATTTCTTCTGCCTGCTCCTCTCTGTTGTTGAATCACTCTAACAAGTTTTTCATTTCAGCTGCTGTACTTTGCAGCTCCAGAATTTCCATTTGGTTCATTTCTGTAATGTCTATGTCTTTATTAATGTCATTTATTTATTCATAGATTATTCTTCTGGTTTCCTTTAGTTTTTTATTCATAGTCTCATTCAGATCTTTAGATTTAAAGCCTTTGTCTACTAATCTAATGTCTGAGTTGGCTAAGGGACATTTTCTGTGAATTTTTTTTTCTGTGAATAAGCCATACATTTTTTGTGCATGTTTATGTGGCTTGTAATTTCTGTTGAAAATTGTTGACATTTGGGCATTATACTGTAGTAACTCTGAGAATCGGATTCTCTCCCTTTGCTGCTACTGATTATTGAGGGCCTTGGTCATCTACTTGTTGAGTGGTTTTTCCAAGCTGTTTTTGCAGAGACTGCGTTCCTTGTCATGCGTGAATCCTAAAGTCTCTGTGTGGTTGTCTCAGCAGACAGCCAGTGAGCTGACAAAGATCTCCTTAAACAATGAAATTTAGCAATCTCTTTCTTATCGAGAAACAGCAACTCTACTCTGGTTGTTGTAAATTTTTTTATTAGATTCTAAAGTTCCAAAAAACACGATTCTATCATTTTTACCAATTTACTGGTTGCTCCAGTGAAGAGACCAAATCTTAAAGACCCCTTCTTCACCATTTCTGTGAATCACTCACACACCTCATTTCTGAATGCACCCGAGATACATGCTGCCCTGTGCCTACTTAGATTTGGATTTGTCTCCAATCAGGTCATTTTATAAGGGAACCTCTGTAAGATGGTTGACTTCTCTTAGATTGTTTACCATTCATTCTGCGGCAAAGAGAAATTCCCCTCATACCTACATCTGTTTCTTCCTTTCTATCCTTTTCTCAGAATGAGGCTTAATATTACTCTTCACCACTTTCCCCCTAGACCTATAGACTAGAATGTGCAAAGTATGCCAAAAAGCAGTGTTGGCAAAAAAAAAAAAAAAAAAAAAAAACCACTATGATTCTTTTTTTTTCCCAACTGCCCCACGGTTTCCTGTGAGGACTGCTAAGTAAATAACCCCTCTGAAGTACCAGGACAGCGCAGATTACTGAGAAAGGCAAGAGCCGTCTGTTAAAAATTAATTGGAGGAAAGCACTCAGATTGTAATAACGAAACATCCCAAGTTCCAAGGGCACCGGGGACTTCAAGTAAACAAGCCTTCATTAATTCGGCTAATTAGTCGCTTGCTATATTTGCCGGTTTATAAGCGATACCCTTTTAAGCAGAAAATTGAGCTGTGAAGTGCCAAGAGCCATACGTGCGGCAGAGATGGCACCAGCGGCCCACCTCTGGCGTGTCAAAGCACGGCGCACACACTCAGACCCGTGTTTCGGGACTTGGACATTTCACGCTCCTCCATGTGACCTGGGTAGACAGAGGGGTGGAGAAAAAATACGTCTGCTCTGCTAGGTGGCAGGAAAGTCAAAACATTAAGAAAAAACTCATGGAAATCACTTTTAAGCTTTTTCTCAAAAGAGGGGCCCCAGGCTCTTTCAAAACACGCTTCACACAGGTGGGGAGGACTGTGTGATTGATCATTCACTGCTGGCGCAAGAGAAAGGGGAGAGGCAGGTTTGATTCCTGAGACAGGCAGAGGCACAGCCCCATATATTCCAGCCCCTGGGAGCCGTGTCTCTCAAGAAGGGCGTGGAAACCTGGCATCTCGTGGGAACTCTGGCAGAGACTGGTGGACTGGCCTGCCACCCGGACGGAGCCTCAGTCAACTAAGCTGAGCATTCCTGCCTACCAGACGGCGTCTTGTCTTCTGAGGGTGGGCTAGCCGACGCTGGCCACGCCATCCCTTCCACCCCCACTTTAGATCCACTTGCGACCGCGCTGTCACTCCCGTGGCTGCCTGACCGGCAGCTGGAGACTCCCGGGTTCCAGCTACCTCCCAGTGGTAAGCCAGCTCCCAGGTCGAGCCAGACCTACTGGCCATGCCTACCATCCATCCTGTGTTTAGTCTTATTATTTTCAATCATTAGAAAAAAATGTTGTGACCTGCTCTCCAACTTTAGTGATCTATTAACTCAAATCAATTTAAAAATCTACTGAGCAAGTATTATGACCAAAAGCACTGGTATATGGAGAGTACAAAGAGGAGTAAGGGTTTTGCGATCTTAAAAATGTAAAGGGCTTGCCCTGGCTGGTGTAGCTCAGTGGATTGAGCACAGGCCTGTGAACCAACGGGTCGCGGGTTTGATTCCCAGTCAGGGCACATGCCTGGGTTGCAGGCCAGGTCCCCAGTAGGGGGCACTCAAGAGGCAACCACACACTGATGCTTCTCTCCCTCTCGTCTTCCCTCCCTTCCCCTCTCTAAAAATACATAAATAAATGGCTTAACATTTGCCTCTGCAGGGATCATTGTCTTCCGAGGGACACAGCACCTGTCACAGGTAGCAGAACACAGTGGCGGCCGTCCTGTCGTCTAGGAAACTGGAACAGAGCCTGAGTTCCAGACTTGGTTAGAAATCCATGGTTCCAAACACCCGAGCTTACATTTACGTAAGTTCTCGTGGAGCACGTGAACTTGCAGCCCTGGGTTTGCCCGGGACGGCTCTCTGCCTGCTTTCCAAGCACAGCTCGGGAGGCTGGAGCCATGGAGAAACCGTGGGAATAAAAATAGCTTATTTGGTCGGTGCAAAGAAGGAAGGTAAATATCCTTACTAGCAGGCACAGAGCCAGAGTCTGGCTTTGAGTGTGGCCAATGAGGGGAAGACCTGCAGGGCCTGTGCCGTGCGGTGGTGCCAATGACAGACTCCCGGGTTCCCGCCGAGCCGAGCCGAAGGTGCTGCTCCTTTCCAGCCCTTTAGGGAGGGAAGCTCTGTGTTGTAAGAATGGTTTCCTCGTTGATTCTCCCTTGGGCACAAAGACATTATAACCTGGACTGGAAAGTGTTATCTGAACAACCCTCGGGTTTGGGGGGGCGGGGGGGGCATGTTTTTAATGCTCTTTTTTAATGTTTTGTGGAGATGTAATCCACATAACTATACAATTCACCGGTTCAAGTGTACGATTCAGTGGTTTTTAGTATATTCACAGATTTGTGCAGCCTTCTCCAGAGTCGATTTTTGAACATTTGCGTCCCCTCGGAAGAAACCCGGTGCGGGTCAGCTCTCTCCCCTGCACCTCCCCGCCCCCTCCCCCATCCCCTAAGGAAGGCCAACAACTTGTCGCCTCTGTAGAGGTCCCCGTTCCTCGAACTCCACCCAAGTGGCATCATGCACAACACGTGGTCCTTTGGGACCGCCCTCTTCCCATGAGCATGATTTAAGGTCCGCCCGTGTCGAAGCGTGAGCCGGCACTCGGGTCCTTCCCACAGCCAGATGAAACTCCGGATCAGGCGCAGCCCGCCTGGCGCACTCCTGTGTCGGGGGATGGACGCTGGGGCCGCCTCCACCTCTCAGGAGCGGTGCCGCCGTGGACAAATGCCTTCACTTCCCGTGGGAGGGCACCTAGGGGTGCCCTTGTGGGGGCACAGGGTGGCTCTGCGTCGTGGTCTGCGGAGCTGCCGGACCGGCCCCAGAGGCGCCGCGCCATCCAGCAACCCTGTGCTCTGCCAGCCGCCCCGGAGGAAGGGGCGTCTTGGTGCTGCGCAGCGTATAAATTAGCAGCAGCTCTGGTCGCAAACAGTCAGCTAAAGAGCGCGGTCGTTATCAGTTAATTTCTGGGAAGACCACAGCCCCTGCAATGCTGGGTAGGCCCCTGGCGGGAGGCTGGCTCCGCCTGCCGCCAACCTTGACCCTGCAGGTCCGGGGTCCATGGCCTCTCCCCTCTCGTCAGTGTCCACGATCCTGACAGTGGAAGCGTTCTGGGGACCTGGGCTCTCTCTGGGAGGTCATTTCCTGTCCCCGGAGTCACTCACCCAGGTGGCAGGGACTCAGGTCGATGACAGTTGAACCGTGTGATGTCCCCCACCCCTCAGGACACCCCCACATGACAACTGAGCAGCTAGGGAGGAAGGCCACTCGACCTGTGAGCCCAACCCTGTTTTCTCGTCTCCGAAGTGTTCACAGTGCGATTCACAAAACTGGGGTAAGGGGCAAAACAGCTACACAGCATTTGACTGCCTGCCGCGGAGGAGCGAAGACCACCCAGGATATCGCTTTCGGTATGTCTCCGAGACCTTCGTGAAATTTTAAGTTTAAGCAGCTCCACACAATGTTCTAGGAGGAAACTGTTCCTCAAAGCCCAAAACTCCGCCACCGTCACCGATAAACACGTCATTAAAAGAAGCGGGGCTTCTTCCTGGAAGGTACCGGAAGGTAAAAATAGTGCCCGAAGCCGAAGTCCGACACCCCACGGAAGCAGGTGGGGATTCTGCAGGAAGGACCGGTCCACGAAGGGACGGTCTTCTACCTCTTGTTCTTTGCGTTTCCCCCCTTCTCCTTAAAAGCAAGGATCGCACAACAAATAAAAGTTGAACAAGTAAAAAAAACACATCTTAAATGAAAAACCGTGATTAACTTATTAAGCACCATTAAGTGTATAATTACAAGGACTCTCTTACATTAAGGTACCGATTTCTTTAAAGCCAGAAATAATGCCAACTGAAACTTTAATTATTTAAATGAGAAAAGAAAGAGGCATGTTATCTTCTCTGACAAAGATTAAAATCAGTTTAATTGCTTCTCCGCAGCCTTGACACGGTTCTCACTGTGAGTCAAGCAACCAAAAAGGGAAATTAATACCGCAGCTGTTAATCAAGTGATATCTGCTGCCTGGTTTGATTGCATCGGGAGGAGGCTGGCTGCGCGCTGACTGGTGGGTCCCTGCCGCTCGCCGCCGCTGGGAGCGGGGAGCTCTGGGACAGGCCGAGGCGGGAGTGGGGTGTCC
>PVKU01016195.1:0-15494 GCA_004027475.1 Anoura caudifer | reverse complement strand
CCTTGAACTTAACCTTATCTGAGAAGCACTTTATCTGCCCTTCCATTCTAAATGACAGCTTTGCTGGATAGAGCAATCTTGGATGTAGGTCCTTGCCTTTCATGACTTGGAATACTTCTTTCCAGCCCCTTCTTGCCTGTTAGGTCTCTTTTGAGAAATCAGCTGACAGTCTGATGGGAACTCCTTTGTAGGTGACTGTCCCCTTATCCCTTGCTGCTTCTAGAATTCTCTCCTTCATTTTAATCTTGGCTAATGTAATTATGATGTGCCTTGGTGTGTTCCTCCTTGGGTCCAACTTCTTTGGGACTCTCTGAGCTTCCTGGACTTCCTGGAGGTCTATTTCCTTTGCCAGATTGGGGAAGTTCTCCTTTATTTTTTGTTCAAATAAGTTTTCCACTTGCTGCTCTTCCTCTTCCCCTTCTGGTACTCCTATAATTTGGATGTTGGGACGTTTAAAGATGTCCTGGGTGTTTCTGAGCCTCTCCTCATTTTTTTGAATTCTTGTTTCTTCCTTGTTTTCTGTTTGGTTGTTTCTCTTTTTCTTCTGGTCCACTCCATTGGTTTAAGTCCCAGTTTTCCTCCCATCTCTATTGGTTCCCTGTGCCTTTTCCTTCATTTCACTTATTGCAGCCTCCATTTTTTCATCTAATTTGTGAGCAAAATCAACCAATTCTGTGAGCGTCCTGATCACCAGGGCTTTGAACTGTGCATCTGGTAGGTTGGCTATCTCTTGGTCACTTAGATGAATTGGCTCTGGGACTTTGATTTGTTCTCCTGTTTGAGCCATTTTTGGGTGGGTATTTTTGTTTGTTTGGGTTTTTTTTTGGTCTGGTTGTGGCTGTTACATAGTGAGTGGCAGAGCCTTACATGTTCCCCAGGGCAGGGCAGCCCAGTTGCTGGGTTGTGACACTGTATGTGGGGGCAGGGTCTGAGAGAGAACAATGGCACTTGCTCTGCTCTTTCTCGGATTCCAGTCCCTTCCACTGCTTCCCCTTCACTTGGATTATCTACGTGCGAATATGGGACCACCTAGTCAACCAGCTGCCTTGTGCAGCCTCACTGGGTCTGCACCCCGTGCCTGGGGTCTGCTAGCCACTGCCTGCACACCTAGGATATGCCAGCTGCTGCAGCCTGTGTGCCCAGGTCCTCCAACTTCCACTTTCTCCTGCCGCAACTCCACCCCTCTTTCCGGTCTGGATAAATAGTTGTTGGACTTCCATACAGTTCATTTTTTCTATCAGTTCTGGTTGTTTCCTTGTTTCTAAATCTTTGTTATCCTTAATTTTGGTTGTGCAAGGAGGCACAGTGTGTCCACCTGTGCCTCCTCTTTTAGTTTATCTTATTATTACCTTTGCCCTTTTTGCATCTCTGCATTACCTTCTGATACTTTTTAATAACAGAGTTGTTGACAATACACTTTTTAGCTATACATATTTATTTTATTTTAGTACCAATATTTTATTTGAATACTGAATTCTAGATAATTGGTAGAGTGTTATTACATATACATTTTAAAATATATTTTATTGATTATGCTATTTATAGTTATCCCATTCCCCCCCCTTTATTCCTTTCCACTCTGCACACCCCCTCACACCTGCATACCCCCGCTTTTAGTTCATGTCCTTGGATCATACATATAAGTTCTTTGGCTTCTACATTTCCTATACTATTCTTAACCTCCCCCTGTCTATTTTCTACCTACCATTTATGCTACTTATTCCCTGTACCTTTTCCCCACTTCTTCCCCTCCCCTCCACTGCTAACCCTCCATGCGATCTCCATTTCTGTGATCTGTTTCTGTTCTAGCTGTTTGCTTAGTTTGTTTTTGTTTTTGCTTTTTTAGGTTCAGTTGATGATAGTTGTGAGTTTGTTGTCATTTTACTATTCATATTTTTTATCTTCCTTGTCTTAGATAAGGTCCTTTAACATTTCATATAATAATGGCTTGGTGATGATGAACTCCCTTAACTTGACCTTATCTGGGAAGCACTATATCTGCCTTTCCATTCTAAATGATACCTTTGCTGAATAGAGTAATCTTGGATGCATTCTCCTTGCCTTTCATGACTTTGAATACTTCTTTCCAGTCCCTTCTTACCTATAAGGTTTCTTTTGAGAAATCAGCTGATAGTCTGATAGGAACTCCTTTGTAGGGAACTGTATGCTTTTCTTCTGCTGCTTTTAAGACTCTCTCCTTATCTTTCATCTTGGGTAATGTAATTATGATGTACATTGGTGTATGCTTCATTGGGCCCAACTTCTTTGGGACTCTCTGAGCTTCCTATGTAAAGCATTGTTATCATAGTAAGTAACAGCTCCATGTATGTTATTGGAGTTTCAAAAATTCATAACCATTATTCTCTTCATCTAAAGCTTTGGTGCATTTTTCTCTCTCTTTTGTTTCCTAGGCCTGATTTCATTTTGTCTTATTATTTTACTAAGTCCCATAGTAAAGAAATGTGTTCTGTGCACTTTTTATAAAAATAATTCTAGATATTCTCCTAACCAATTTTTCAGTATTTGATCCCATATTCTGTTTCGATTATTGTATAAATATTTCTTGAATTCTCAATACCAATTATTTTAGATCATTATTTTCTACTCAAATGAAAATATTAGTTCTATTTTTTTTCACAAACTGTGCACTAAATATATGTAGATATTCTTGTGACTCTATTTCTGTTTTTTTTTTTCATGGTTTTTGGTCATTTGAACCTTTTTTGGTACACTTGTTAACTTTTTTAGTATATACTCAAGACTGTATGCAAATGTTAAAGGCTCTGAATGATGATTTATTCATATAAATAAGATTTGATTTAATCTGGCACACAGATGCAGGCAGACATCCTTGACCAAAATAAGAAATGAGATTGTTCATATATTTATTTTATTATTATTTTGAGAAATGGTCAATTCATTATGCTTATTCTTAGGGTGTATAATATCAGTGGTCTCAACTAAAAGCCTACGTATTTACTTGGGCTCTTTCACTTAGGCAAATATTAGTTGTCAATTTTTGTCTTTAGATACTAGAAGAGAGCAAGAATTTCCTCTTAGATTCTTCATCAGTTTAGCTGCTGCTTTGTACTTGTGACTTCAGGATTTCATTGCTTGATACTTTAGGACTTATCAAACGTGTTTGGGGAACTCTGCAAAATGTCAGGCCTCTTAATCTCCAATTCCCTTTTACACAGGATATTTTTCTATCTAAGAAAAGTCCTGGTTGTACTGATAGGTGTGGGTTCCATTTTGTATCTCCCTGGCTCCATAAGAAAGAAGAAAGCAAAGCTCTACCATTTTCTGCAGGGATATTTAAAATACATTACATAAGAGAGAATAAGAGGTTTTAAGGAGAAGCTGTGGAGAATATGGTTCCTACTCATAAGTATCCTTCTCTCCAAGATTGGATTCTCAAATCCTAGCTGCTATTTTGCTCTCTAATGACATCACATAGTTTTTGTTAATGTTTTGGGAGCATGTTGTTTTTCAATGTCTTTTTAAGGAAAAAATCACCCAATTTCTGGTAATATAAATACCTGTATTATCATTATACTATTGTCCAAAGTAAAACAACAAACTGAAAAAAAAACAGGTGTTGGTGCATTATTAATAACTAAAGTTCTGATTTATTTGTATTTTATTAGTTTTTCCCTGACTTCTTTTTTTCAATTACAGGTTCTAATCCAGGATACTACTATCTATTTACTCATGAAGTCTCCTTAGTTTTCTCTGGTCTTGATCATTTCATTATCTTTTCTTGTTTTTTATGTACTTAGTATGGAGGAATACTTGTCATGCGTTTTTAAAAGTTTTCCTCAGTTTGAGTTTGTCTCTCTCTTTTTTAAAGGAATAGATTAAGGCTATGTATTTTGGGAAAGAATACAAGAATGATAAAGGACGTTCTAGTCACATTTTATTAGGTGGTAAATGACATTAACATGATTTATATTATTAATATATTCCTTGATAACTTAGGGTAAACTTTCCATGTAAAAATATTATATTTTTTTCTGTTATAATTTCTTCTTGGGAGTAATTCACTAATATAGGCTACATCTAAAGAATAGAGAGGGATAAATAAGTTCTACTTGCTGAAGAAGGTATCTTCATATATTTTTTTGAATTCTTCCATAAGGAAGATTTGTTCCTTCTCCCACATTTATTTATATCACTACAAACTCATGTGAATAAATTCTACATTTCCTTTAGACTCCCTAATAATTTGAAGAGTACTTCTTCTAATTTGAAATTATTTGAATAAATTTCAAACATCTTATTGCCCAGTGATTTAGAACATATATTTCAAAATAATCTGTGTCTACTTCAAAAACTATTATACCACTCCACATAAAGTGCGAGGAAGTTATGATCATATCTTTCTAACTCATCCCTCTCATCCATATGCCATTTTGTCATACTTTTTACTTTACCATAAACACTCAACACATTATTACAATCACTATCTCAGTCACTGTTATTTTAGAGCAACTAAAATGAGGAAGGAGATTATATTTTACCTCCCTTTATTCCATTTTTGAACCTCTTAATTTCTTTGGGAAATTTTAACTTTTTTATTTGCAGTATTTTTCACTACTTTTTTTATTGCTGTTCAAGTACAGTTGTGCCAGTTTTTCTCCCACCACTCCCTGCTGCCCTACCCATCCCCACCTCCCACCCTCGATCCTACCCCTCTTTGGCTTTGTCCATGTGTCCTTTATACATGTTCCTTGATGACCCTTCCCTTTCTTTCCCCCATTATCCTCCTACCCCACCCCTCTGATTACTGTCAGTTTGTTCTGTATTTCAATGTCTCTGGTTATATTTTGCTTGCTTATTTGTTTTGTTTATTAGATTCCACTTATAGATGAGATCATATGGTATTTGCCTTTCACCACCTGTTTTGTCAATAGGAAATTCTTTAACATTTTTTTATAGGCAGATTAATTAGCAATACAGTCTTTCCATTTTGGTCTCAGTTTTTATTTTTCTTTCTTTTTTTGTATGTAGAATTTTAGATTGTGGCTGCATTGTCTTTTTTGCTTGTATTGCTTCTGTGAGAAGTCAGGACAAATAGTTATTTGTGTTCATATGTAGTTAATATGTTTTTCCCTTTGAATGCCTTTATGATTTACTGTTTGCTTTGTTATTTTATCAGTTTTAAATTGATGTGCCTAGTTGTGTTCCCTCTTCTTGTGTTCTCTGAGCTTCTTCAGTCTATGTTTGGCATTTCTCAATACTTTTTTAACATTATTAGCCATTTTACTCACACACACACAATTTAGAATTAGGTGTGCGTCTTTTTCTTTCACCAGACTAGGGAAGTTTTTGGTCATTATATCTTCAGATAAGTTCTAGATCCCTTGCTCATCTCTTCTCCTTTTAGTATTCCCATGATGCAGATGTTGTTACACTTCAGGTTGTCTCAAAGGTTTCTTAAGCTCTCCTCATTCTTCGTAATTCTTTTTCTTTTTTGCTGTTCTGCTTGGGTGTTTTTTCTACCTTGTCTTCCAAATCACTGATTCGATGCTCTACTTCATCTAATTTACTGTTTATTCCTTCCTGTCTACTATATACTCTAGATATTGTGTTCATTATTTCTGACTGGTCCTTTTTCATTGCTTCTACATTTTTTTTTCATACTGTTGAATATCCTCATAATCATTACTCTAAACTCCGTACCTGATAAATTGCTGGCCTCCTTTTCATTTAGTTCTTCTTCTGGAGGATTCTCTTGTTCTTTCATTTGAGTTCTGTTTCTTTGTCTTCCTACTTGGCTGCCTCTTTGTGTTTGTTTCTATGTATTAGGTAGATCTGCAAAGATTTTGGTGCAAGCCTTTGTTTCATGCTTGTGACTGGCCCTGGCAAATGTGTTTGGACTTATCAGCAATCCACAGCATGTGACTCCCTCTGCTAGGCCTGTTTGTGTGCAGAAGGAACCTGGCTGTACACCAAGGCTGGCTTTTACTAGCACAGAGTCTGGGGGAGGGTCAACTAATGTCTCAGAACTCCCATAAATCTGCCTTACTTGTTAAACTTAACCACTGATACAGCCTCATGGTGTACTAAGCAGCCCTGCTGAAGCTCCACAGGGTTGGTCAGAGTTACTCCTGGAGACAGAGCTATTACTTCCCCTCAGGCTGATGCCACTTAGAGCAGAATGTTCTGCCTGAGAAAGATGGCCTCTACAGTATAGGGAATGACTCAGCACAGGGATTCTGGTGGTTGTTCCTTCAGTTCTCTCCCCAGAGCCACCAAACCCAGTTTCTTGAACAGGTATTTTAAGCAAACTCATCCTGGTTGTCACATAACAGAATCAAAATCAATCAGAATATTAAGAAAGCCTTTGATTTTTTTACAGATTATCTCAAAATTTTATATATACACATTTTTCTCATTTCCTTGCTCTTACAATTTCTAAAAAGTTGGATAATTTTTTAGAATGATTAAATCTATTTTCTCAAAATGGATTAAAAATTTACCAAAATTATCAATAGAAATATAACTTGTTTAAATAACCATTTTTCCTGAAATCATATTCATGATCCAAATATATTTTAAGACTCTATTTATTCAACAAATGCTACAAAAATCTACATACTTGTTTAGTCAGTCGCATTGTATATGTAATTTCTTCCTGCCTTTTATTTTACTTCTTTAAGTAGTATTTTTCAAATATTATTTCTTTTTTTAAATTCTCACCCCAGGATATGTTTGTTGATTAATTTTTTTAGAGAGAGAGGAAGGGAGAAAGAGAAAGAAACAGATGTGAGAGAGAAACATCGATTGGTTGCCTCCTATATGTGCCCTGGTATGTGCCCTGGCAGGGATCAAACCTGCAACTTTTTGGTGTACAGGATGACACTCCAAACAACTATGCCACCTAGCCAGGGCTCAAATATAATTTTTAAAAATAACTAGTTTGTATAAAATGTCCTTTAAAACAACAATTATATTTTTAATACACAAACATTTTCAAAGATGAGCATCAACATTATTATAAATCTGTTACAATTTTCTTTTAATTATTTTAAATAGAATGTGTACAAATGAATTGGTAGTACTACAAAAAATATAAATAAATATTCATTTTAAGTAGGTTATAAATGATTACAAAAAAGTATAGTAATAAACTTTGCATTGCATACTACATTAAATATAATTCCAATGAAATATTTTAAAGTCTTGACCAACTAGAACTGAATAACAAAAAATACAGAGTAAAAATTTAAACTCAATTTCTTTTACATAACCAGAGGAAAATAAAGTGAGATCAGAAAAAAGTCTCTTAAAAAATAGAGAAAATTAATGTCTGTAGAACAATGATTTCTGTGAAAATAAAGCTTGAAATACATAAAGGTAAATATCATAGAAATGGGTGGTAAAAAAGGAGAAACTATGTATTGGAAGCTACTGTTGTACACACTGGTGTTATTAGGGACTCCTTTGTTCACTTTCATTATATAGATAGTGCAATAAGATATTCATTTTTTTGAGAAAATAATTACCCTGTGGATCATAATCATGAAAGCTTTTTTCACCTGTTGGTTCCGTAAAGTGTAGATGAAAGGGTTCAAAAGTGGTGCAACTGAGGTATTCAGAACTGCAATTCCCTTAGAAAAAGCTATTCTTTGTTTGAATGATGGTTTAACATACATAAAAATGCAACTGCCATAAGAAAGAGATATCACAATCATATGAGAGGAACATGTTGAAAAAGCTTTCTTCCTCTGACTAGTTGAAGGGATTTTTAGAATGGTCAAGGCAATACAAGTATATGATGTTATCACCATTATCAATGTGACCACAAGCGTCACAAATGCTAAAATGAATGCCATCATTTCAAGATTCTGTGTGTCTGTGCAGGAGATCTGGAGGAGAGGAGTCGTGTCACAGTAGAAATGCTCAATAATATTGGAGGCACAAAATTCTAAGTCCAGGCCCATGATGAGTGCTGGAAAGATGATTAAAAACCCAGCAAACCAACAACTGAGGACAAGCTGTATGCAGATTTTATTGTTCATGATGGTTGTGTAATGCAGTGGCTTGCAGATGGCAACATAGCGGTCAAAGGACATGGCTGCCAGCAAGTAGAACTCAGATGCCCCAAAAAGGAAAGCAAAAAACACTTGAGTGATACAACAATTATAAGAAATGGTTTTGTCCCCTGTTGCCATAATAACCAGCAATTTAGGAATGCATGTAGTAGTATAGGAAATTTCTAAAAAGGAAAAATTACGAAGGAAAAAATACATGGGAGTCTTGAGGTGAATATCCACCAGGCTGAGTGTGATGATGGTCAGATTTCCGGTGATGCTTAGCAAGTAAATGAGAAGCAAGAAGATAAATAACACAATTTTCCAATGTGGGTCATCAGTCAAACCTGTTAGGATAAACACTGTCACTCTTGTATGGTTTTCCATTACTGTTCTCTGACATTTGCTGTGTCTGAATAGGAAAAGAAGAAAGAAAATGATGATCTTGATGGAAAAAAAACTAGTGTTGAAAGTAAAGTTAGCAAAGTGATGTTTCAGATAGAATAATACAATGCTCATATTTATGTTTTAAGGATGTGTTTGCCAGGAAAAAAATAGTTGAAACTTTAGTTTGCAATTGTACTACTAGAGAATAATCTGTATAGCAATAGTAATTGTTGATTGTTTTTATGTGAATAAATTAGAGGGATTAGAGAAAGTGTCAAAGCATAGAAAAATGCTTTTTCTCTCCTGCTAATATGGAAGAATTGGGGTGACTTGGCATTTCCTGTCCAAATAAAGATGTTTGCACACTAGAGCCAAAATGTCTTTAGAAGTTCATGTTTTGCCTTATATATGCACATACCACAAACCTAGCCAAAATTAATAAATAGAGCTAGTACATGTTTTACTATTTTATTTAACCAATCAATTTCAAATGCCTGATTCTTGTCTCATCTACTTTCATGATTAATTTGATTCAATTCCAGATAAGTGATTAGGAAGCATTAGAAAAAAAATTATTTTCTGTCCTCAGTAGTATTTATATCCCCTCAATCTCTGTTACAACCCAGCACTTCCCATTTTGTACCCCCAAAGAAAAGCAAGAATAGTCTGGCAATGTCAGGTTATAATTTTGAGAATGGACCAAGTAGAATAAAGTGAAAAGTGAGAATAAGTAATATATTTATAGAAGCAGAGGAAAATATATAAATATGGATTCATGGAATTGTATGAAACAGAAGAAGTAAAGAAAAAGATAAAGACAAAAATAAAGCTTTATGGAAGCCTAGAGAGGTAAGGAAAGTTTCTGAGAGACAGGATAGTGAGTTTGAGGGAAAAAAATGGAACATTAAAAATATATGTTAGAGGGGAGAGCTGGGGCAGTGGGCTGGAATGGGAGCCAAAGACAGAAAACTGTACAAGAACAACTAAAATAAAAAAATTTAAAAAATATGTTAGTATATTTTAGTAAAAATTATAAGGAAGAAATATTTACCAGTGAAACTTCTCTGCATCTGCTTGCATTTCCTATACTTACCTTTTTGTTCTTTGTTTAAAATACAGACTGAAAACATGAAGAGTTGTGAGACCAACATAGCCTAAAAGAAAAGAGAATTATTTGCTAAATTTCAGACACATAATGAGTCACAGAATAGTGTGACACAAATTTTAATAGATATATATATATTACCATCATGATAATATTCAAATGTCTGGCTAACGCACAATTGAAGGACTACTATAGATAGCTATTCTCAACATGAGGCATATATTGAGACAGATTTTTCTGGTTTGTACAGCCAGTAAATTGAACATCAGCATTGATTGAAAGAGTGTATTTTCTAAAGTTGTCCGCTTAAAAGTGCAACATCCTGTATAAATAATTATGGGCCAGATTGTGGTGTATTTGTTTAAAATTAAAAAGTTTAATGATATCTCTAAGGAAAATTTCCTTTCTCAGTATCTTCATCATCAAACACATAAAATAGTTAAGGTCTTATGATGGTATTACATAAAGCAATATTTTTTGTATTGAGGATACCAAAATAATTATTTCTAATCCCTAAACCATGCATTATCTTTAAAAAGGTATATAAAGAAATAAAATAAACTTATAAGGACAAACAAAAGCTGAGTCCAATAATATTTAGATGAATTTATAGGGGGAAAGGTGGATTCAAAGAAGTTTTAGAATATTAAAAAAAGAAAGAGAAAGTATTTCTTGGAAAGGAAGTAGCCTGGACAGAGATAAAGTGGAGTACATGCATGATTTCCTTAAAGAGAATGATAGAGTTTTATTATCAAAATTATATATATTTAATACATAGACACTAATGAGTGAAAATAAATTAGTTTTTCCCCTAAACATTCCTTTCACATTCAGATAATTGCAAACCAAGCTATTACAAGTATTTTCCTCATTTACACAACTTACCATAATGGCAACATTGTAGCAAGGCATATATTTAAATGACCCAAATATAAATTTTGTGAGATCTAAAACTGTAAAATAACAAATGTGCATTGTATTAAGCCACCAAGTTTGCTGTAATTTGTTACAATAGCAATAGAAAATGAATATGAAACATTTTATGATGTCAAATCATTTCTCTGTCAAATTTCAACAGTTGTGTTCACCAACTAACACCCAACATACACTGTAAAATAAACAACAAAATTTATCAAATGAAACCATTAAAAGTCAGGATTATGAATGCAAGTATGATTAGCTGTATTAGATACTAGATAGATTCCAAAAAGAAAAAGGATTTCAGTATTAAACTTTCATTACAGTCTACTTGTCTCTTCACCATTTTCCCTAAGTTAAAATTTAAAATGTTGGGGGAAATGAAGTTAAAGATAAAAATAGAACAAACGTGAGATTAAATCAGAAAATATTGTCATTACATTTTAGAAAATTTGTTTTCATCTTTTTTAGTGTACCAAGAACACCTAGAAACTCAAACACCTTTTTAAACAGATGTACACACAGATTTTTCCAGACAAATCACATCTGCCTTGGTATTTAGATCTTTCATATCAAGCTGAAGAGAGGACACCAATATTACATTTTTCAAATTGATTTCCTCATATTCTACAATCTATAACTGTTTTTATCACCTACTTTGTAAATAGTTTTGATTAGCTATTTTATTACAGATTTTAGGATAGTGTGTTAAATTTTCCCATTATGTACTGAAAACCCTAAGTACTACACACTGTTTCGTATAAAATTAATCAACACTTGATCCCATGGAGTATTTATGCTTTCTGTGCTGTAAAGGAAAATACCTAGAGATTACCAAGACTTCTCATGAGAATATGAGATCCATGAACACCATTTACCAAAGTAAACCAATTTATATGTTATACAAGTGTTTTCCCCAGGCACTAAATTACTTTAAAAAATAAAAAAAATATATTTTTGAAAACTGAGTTTTTATTATATCTCCAGATAACTCAGTATACATCTCCCTAATATACATGTGACCTCCCACACATTCATGTCTTAAAATCTCCGATACATAGAAAAATATTTGAAAGAAAAAGAAGTTTATTTTATTTCACTTAGCATAATGGTCTCTAGTTCTATCCATGCCAGGCAGGGAAAGACAAATTCCATATGATCTCACCTTTAAGTGGATCCTAATCAACAAAACAAACAACAAGCAAAATATAACCAGAGACATTGAAGTAAAGAACAGACAGTAACCAGAGGGGAGGTGGGAAGAGATAATGGGGGGGAAAAGGGGAAGAGCTTTCAGGAAAACTATAAAGGACACATGGACAAAATCAAGGGGGGGCAACTAAGGGAGGGAGGTGGGGATGGCTGGGGTGGGGGGAGTAAAGGGGAGTAAATGCAGACAACTGTACTTGAATAACAATAATAATAATTAATTAATTAATTTTAAAAAGAATAACCTAAAAAAAAGAATTTTATTTTAGTCAGTAATAAAATGTGGGACTATGAGGTGGATAACTTAGCCTGGTAGAAAATGTTGTATCTCAGGCTAAATGTACCATTATTTTAATTTTCTAGACACAGCTAACATTTTATTTTTACATGGCATTTGTTTCTATACTGAAAGTTGTGTTTCCTCAGGAAAGTGATATTGTCTAAAGGATCTTAAACTGGTTATTTTATAACTATGCATTCTCCACCACTTTGTTGCTAATGGAATACTCATCTATCTCTCTCTGCAGCTATCCTTCCTTGCTAGTGAAGGCATGAGAATAGATTCTGCCCAAAGGATGTAAGTAGAGATAATTTGTGCAATTTCCAGGGTTTATTCTTTGAAAAAAAATGTGTTTGACCACCTCTTCCTCTTTACTCCCTCTCATTGTTGAAATGGAGATGGGATGACAAGCCATCCTGAACCATGACTATGGGCCATTACACTAAGAATGGCAAATCAAAAAGAGCAAACACACACAGGTTCCTGACACCATGACAAGTTATACCATCAAAGAAACCCTAAGAATGTACAGAAGGATTTTTTCCTGTTTTTATTTGGTATCTTTAATGAATTAATGTTTTTACATTTCTTTTAAAAATTTTATTGCTGTTTAATTACAGTTGTCCCCATTTTTCCCCTGTTGCTCTCCACTGCTGCACCCACCCCTGACTCCCACAGTTAATCCTCCCTTCTGTTGTCCATGTCCATGTGTCATTTACACATGTTCCTTGACTTGTCCCTTCCCCTTCTTTCCCCCATTATCTCCATCCACTCACCCCTCAAGTCACTGTCAGTTTGTTCTTTATTTCCATGCCTCTGGTTCTATTTTTTCTCATTTGATTTCTTCCTTTTTAAAAAAAAAAATTGTCATTCAAGTAAGTACAGTTGTCTCCATTTTCACCCCGTCACAGCCTCCTACCCTGGATGCTACCTCCTTTGACTTTGTCCATGTTTCCTTTATATATGTTCCTTGATGACCATTCCCCTATTTTCCCTATTATCCTTCTCCCCCTTCCCCTCTGGTTACTGTCAGTTTGTTTTTTTTGTTTCAATGTCACTGGTTATATTTTGCTTGCTTGTTTGATTTGTTGATTAGGTTTCACTCATAGATGAGATTGTATGGTATGTGTCTTTCACCATCTGGCTTATTCCACTTAGCATAATGCTCTCCAGTTACATCCATCCTGTCGTGAAAGGTGGGAGCTCCTTCTTTCTTCCTTCTGTGTAGCATTCATTTGTGTAAATGTACCACAGGTTTTTGATCCATTCATTTATGGATGGGCACTTAGGGTGCTTCCAGCCCTTGGCCATTATAAATTGTGCTGTTATGGACATTAGGATGTATAGGTTCTTTTGAATTGGTGTTTCAGGATTCTTATGGTATAATCCCAGCAGTGGAGTCATTGGTACAAAAGGCAGTACCATTTTTAGTTTTCTGAGGAAATTCCATAACGTTTTCCACAGTTGCTGCACCAAGAAGGCAGCTTCCTGCCAACAATGCACTAGGGTTCCCTTTTCTCCACAACCTTGCCAGCACTTGTTTGTTGATTTGTTTACAATGGCCATTCTGACCAGTGTGTAGTGGTATCTCAAAGCGGTTTTAATTTGCATCTCTCTGATGGCTAGCGATGCTGAACATCCTTTCATATGTCTATGGATTCTCTGTATATCCTCCTTGGAGAAGTATCTATTCAGGTCTTTTGCCCATTTTTTAAAATTGGATTGCCTCTCTTTCTGATATTGAGTCGTATAAGTTCTTTATATATTTTGGAGAGCAAACCCTTGTCTGAGGGACCATGAGCAAAATATTTTCCCATACTGTTGAATTCCTTTCCATTTTGATGATGTTTTCTTTAGCTGTGCAGAAACTTTTTAGTTTGATGTAGTCCCATTTGTTTGTTTTTTCTTTTAGATCCCTTGCCCTAGGAGACATATCAGTGAAAATATTATTGCATGGGTTATCTGAAATGTTCCTGCCTATGTTTTCTTCTGGGACTTTTATGGTGTTATAACTTACATTTAAGCCTTTTGTCCATCTTGGGTTTATTCTGATGTATGGTGTAAGTTGGTGGTCCGGTTTCATTTTTGCATGTACCTGTCCAGATCTCTCAACACCATTTACTGAAGAAGCCATTTTTATTTTGCTTTATGCTCCTGCTCCCTAACACACCAGCTGAACATTTAAATGAGAAAAAAACATATTTTTGTGAACTGCTGTGATAGTTATCTTTCTCATACTCCACCAAATCTATGTTATCAAAATCTGGGAAGGGCCTGAACTTAGAGTCTACCAGGTTTTCCCACCACCATTTCATAGGTGCTGACAGAGGAGACAAGTATCCTGGGTCTGTGACAGACAATTTTATTACTCACTACACAACAGGAAGCAGCAGCTTCACATTCTCATTGTTCCCTTTTCCTTTAAATTAAGAACTGACAGTAACCAAAGGGGAGGTGGGAGAGGACAAGGAAGGAGGAGGGAGGAGGGAGGAAGAGTGAAGGGTTTTCAGGGACATCTATAAAGGACACATGTAGAAAACCAAGGGGAGTGGGATCAGGGGTGAGAGGTGTGGATGGCCAGGATGGGGGAGTGGTGGAGGGGAAATAGAGACAACTGTACTTGAACAACAATAAAAAAAATTCTATGGGGAAAGAGGATGGCTACTGGATGTTGTTTATGGCTGAGGAACCCCAAGGTTTGGGAATTCACAGTTTTTAAAAGGGAAAAAAAATCACGCTAGTCTTTCCAAATTAGAAGACAATGTTTTTAATATCATGGTCTGAAAAAAAATGCCAAAGCTGTTTACTACAAAACATTCATTTTTATAACTGATGTTTGTTTTTAAAGTTATTTTTATCCTCTCCTGAGGACACTTTTTTATTGCTTTTTTTTTTTTTTTTTTTTGTACAGAGAGAGGATGGTGGGGAGAGAGAGAGAGAGAGAAACACCGAATGGTTGCCTTCTGGATGCTACCTGAACAGAGATCGAACCCACAACCTAGTTATGTGCCTTGACCAGGAATTGAACCCGCAACCTTTCAGTGCATGGGATAGCATTTAAACCAACAGAGCCACACAAGCCAGGGCTATTTTATAATTTTGTATTGAATTTATTGGGTTGACATTGAATAATAAAAGTATATAATATTCAATCCTGTAATATTGATACATCATCATAATTGTATTGATGTTCATAACCTCAAGTCAAGTCTCTTTCCATCACTATTTTATGTTGTCTTTGGAGAAATGTCTATTCCAGTCCTTTGACCATTTTTTAATTGGATTGTTTGTTTTGTTGCTGTTATGTTGTTTGTGTTCTTTATAAATTTTGCATATTAACCCCCTTATAAGATGTGTCAAGAGAGAGAAGATGGCGGCATGGTAAGAGGACGTACATCTCTGCCTCCCACACATAGGTCTTAAACCAGGACATTTTTCAAAGCAGCACAGCAAACAGACACCAGAAACACAGCATATTTGAAAACAGATTATCGAAAACTACAGTGGACGTTGAAAAACCGGACGGTAAGGAGAGTACTCCGGCCGTGCGGAGACCAGG